>JAABOM020092249.1:0-28368 GCA_011800125.2 Solanum clarkiae | reverse complement strand
AGACCAGTACTTTTCTCACCTTTTTCTTCAACCTTCTTAGTAGAGCAACCATGATCCTGCTTCTTTTTTGGATTGTACTTTTTTTCCTGTTGATTCTTTGAGAAATTTTGAGAATTCTCACTGGTTCTGGACTGGAAAGCCGTCTCTTTGGGTTGATTCTCACGAAAAAATCTTCGCTTCTCATGTGCACGAAAAGATCCAACTAGCTCTTTGATGGAAAGCTTAGAAAGATCTTTTGTCTCCTCAGTGATAGCAACAATATATTCATACTTTTCTGTGACACTAATTAGAATTTTTTCCACAACTTGTTGGTCAGAAATTTCATCACCATGATTTCTCATTTCATTAACAATATTCATAACTCTTGTACAATATTCATCGATTTTTTCAGATTCGATCATCTTCGAATTTTGGAACTCTCTTTTAAGAGTTTGAAGATTGATAGTGCGTACCTTTTCGTCACCATACACCTCATCTTCCAGAGACTCCCAAGCTTGCTTTGCAGTCTCACAAGTAGCAATTTTTGCAAAAAATGCTCTTGAGATTCCCATCTGAATTTTGCTCAAAGCCTTTGCATCTTGACGACGCTTAGCCTCAAGAATTTTCATCTCTGCTATTGAAGGTTCATCATCGTCTTGTGGCTCTTCATAGCCATTTGCTACAGTAGTCCACAAACCTTCAGCTTTTAGATAAGTTCTCATTCTTATCTTCCAGTATTCAAAGTTATTTCCATCAAAAAATGGAGTAAGAATAATTGAAGAATCAGCACCATCATTTGTTTTAGATGCCATAATTTTTTCTTCACCTAACCCCAGATTAAAAACGAAAACCAGTGCTCTGATACCAATTTGTAGGAAAGAATAGGAAGAGAATATTTTTCTTAGAGAATGCTCAAGTTGTATTAGGCTACTTAAGGCCACTTATCTCTTTACAATCATCAATTACATTTCTATTTATACTACTAAAACCATTTCAAAAGATTTGCACAAATAACTAGATACATGTATCATAATCTTTGAAAAGATTTCTTGAAAAACTAAAAGATAATATTGAAAGACTAAATGATATTCTTGAAACAACAAAGAACTCCTAGAAAACATAAAGGTCAAGGATAATATCCTTGTGAATGCATTAATTCCAACAAATGTAAATGTCACAACTGCTCCGGTAGAGGAAAATCTTTCTTTCCAGGAAGGCATTCCTAGTACAGACCAGGTAGTGAATTATAAATTCTATTAAAAATTGTCTTTTTCTAAATCTATCTCAATAGCTACGTAATTATTGTTTTTTGGTTGGTGCATCTGCTGAATCAAGCAAAGATATCAAAGATCAGCTGGATAATCAAGGAGTTACTGGTTCAGCAAAAATCAAAAAATGAATGAAAGGACAATGACCCATTAAAGAACGGCACATCAGTAAGCCAACTTGATATGTATTTTAACTACTATTAGTTACTATTTAGCAACGATTAACTTTTTATTACCTTAATATACAGGACTCGTCTGCTAGTACTTCAATTTTTGAATGAACGAATGAAGAGATCACGACAATCTTGACCCAACTGCCTAGTCCTATAACTGCAACACCATTGAAGATAGCCACTCAAGAAGAACTTCTGGATGACCGGTATCTTCTCCGAGATAGTCAGCTACCAACCACCCTTCCATGCAAAGACATTGTTTTGCATGATTCATCAAAGACCCCAGCACAACGCAATAGATAGCCTTAACGATGTTATCAATCGTTGTACTTATCTCATTTTAGTTCAAGCGAAAAGGAGAACGAAAAAATGTCGTACAAGTTTTGTCAGAAATTTCCTGTTGGCAGATAAGGCATTTGCTACGAACCCCCTTTGGGCTGACATTTTTGCAACTGGATTGGAAAAGGCCTATTGAAAACACATGCAAAGAAGTAAGTCACACAAAACTATAAATAACAAAATATTTCTTTTTTTAATCTTTTTTTTAACTATCTTCTCTTATTGTTAAAGGAAACCGAACGAGGATCATTACAGATCTCGATGTTTCTTGGCGCTGCAAAAATGGATTTTGTTGTGACATGCCCTTAAGACAAGAATTGGTTCTACACGATGTTCTAGAAAAACAAATGTTGGACTGAGGAGGCCAATTCATACTATGCAGACCATTTTACTGTTTCTCTTTTAGCACATGTCACTTTTATTTAATTTAATGATACTTTTTAAACTCGAAAAAAATCACAACCATGTATCATTTCTTTTGAAATATTTCGACTATTGTCATGTCATAATGCTGATACCGTGCTCTATGTAATACGTTAAAAAGTCTAACATGTTAATTTGTTCTGATTAAATTATGTATCAATTAACTTAACATGATACGTATCAAAAGTTCTATTTTTTGGGATAGTTTTTGCATATGTATACCTTATAGTAACTAGTATCATTTACTTTATAATATTTATCTCCACTGACTAGAAATGACATACCTGCTACTAGGTGGTTTAATCCCCAATATTCTAACATCTTAGTTATCCCGGTGCAGTACATATCATAACCATTTGATACTTGCAATAACATACCATCTGTATATTTTTTAGGGATACTTTTCCATGTCACTGCCTTTATAGTTTATAAGTATCATTGATATATTGTTATATTACATGAGCTGACTAGATATGGTATAAACTAGAGGTGGCAAAATAAGCCCAAACATAAGCAACTCGCCCATAATTTTATTTTGTTTAGTATGATATAGAATTAGGCTAATCTTTAGCCCAATACAATTTGACCCATTATAAAATAATTCTGAGCTGAGCTAGTAGGATTCTCAATTCAACCCAATGTATTATTTGTTTTGTAAGTTCAATGCTAGTTTTAAATTAAGAAGGTTAAATTGGGTGGATCATAACCCAACTTGAATTTTAGCCCATTTGAGCCTAATCAATTTGAGCCCAAAGTATATTTGGGTGGGTCAAGACCCAACCCGATATTAATGCAGCCCATTTTAATCTCTCCAATTTCAGCCCAACCGCCCATTTGACACCCCTAGTATAAATCATACCATGTGGTTTATGATACAATCAGATACAACATTTTCTATGTATCAGCAGATAGCATGTTCTTAAATCGATATTGTAAATTACAAGCCCATTGATAATTTTTGGTCTTTATATTTTTCACCAATTGTAACACCCCTTAAATTCCTCCTATCTGATTGAGATGAGTATGTGCTGAGGATTGATGGGGTAATGACTGAGGAATACTATAGAAGCAAGCTACGAGAGGGGTTTACGACTCGTAGATCGAGTTTCGTATAGGATTCCAAGGTTTCAGTTTTCAGGATCAACATATCTACGAAAAGAGTTTATGAGTTACACAAAGCACTATGACACATAAGATAAGGTTTCATACTAAGTTCCAATGTTTCATGTTTCAAGGCCCCTGGAGACACGAGGGGTCAGTTATGACCATATAGAGGACTACGACTCATAATCTAGGGTCTCTATTAACTTCTAGAGATCCAGGATTTTTAGACTCATCACCTATGAGGAGCAGTTACGACTCTTAGGAGAGTCTAAGAGTTGTATATGAGGTCTCGTAGGGCCTATCGACAATTTTACCGAAGGACATTTTTATCGATTCCAAGCTTTTACCTTTTTAAAACCCATGTTTTTTTTGCTTGTTTAACTCCTGGAAATAAATCGTAAGATCACTCATCACTCGTTCCACCTTGAGTGTTTTCTAGAGAGAGAAAAGGAGAAGAGGGAGAAGCTAGGGTTTGCTATCCATGAGCAAAGATTGGTTGAGGATTGATTATTCTTCAATCTCAAGGTATGTAAGGCTTATCAAAGTGTGAAATCTTTCCTTCACATGCCCCTTCATCTTCTTGAGTCAGTATTTTGGGGAAAAGAGTTGAGATTTTGAGGAACTTTACTATTTTAATATTGAAATTCTTGTATCTATCTTGAGGTCTTGTTATACTACATGAGGTAAGCTCTTGCATTGCATGGGTATCCTAATATGAGATTTGTAAATGTGTTTTCATCCTTGATAGCATGAGTCCTAAATTACATGTCTTCATGGAAATCCTATGCATAAATTGAGCATATTGAGTTGGGTAAATTTGAGTATGATTAAGTATGAGAAGCACGTTGCATTTGAGTCACTTATATTATTACACATGACTATCTAGCATGCACTATATGAGCAGTCCATTTGAGTAAGTCTAAATGACCATTTGAGTCTAAGTTAAACTTGATGCCTTGCATTGGTTGAAGAGTTAATGATTGACTTAGATGAGTTGAGATGACATACCCCAATGGGGAGTCGAGCATATTTTAGTCTTGGGAGGGGTATAGAGCACCAAGATGGCTGATTGAGAAGCATCATAGAACTACATTTGTCACTGACGGATAGTCGTTTCAGCATAATATTGGCAACTTTTGTCCCATAATTAGACACTCTCTCAGTATCCGAGGGAGCGAGGTTGAGGTTGATCGTCCTTTTTCGTGGAAAGTTAAGAGTCTATATGGCAAAGATGTCGATTCATTGCACATCACATAATTGATAGTGGTGGGATGAGGAATGTTTGTTAGAGAAACTCCCAAGCAACATTGATTTGAGTATGAGATTTCAAACTGAGTCTATTTTACTGAGCGTATTTTAAAAAGCATGATTTTACTATAACACTTGCATAAACTACTTTGAGCATGAATTGTTGAGTGAGTTGAGCTTTATTTTCTTGAGCCATTTTACATACTAGTATATTCCATGTACTGATGTCCATTTGGACTTGCATCATTTCATGATGTAGATATAGGTGATAAGAGGAATTCAGCCAGCTCATCGTTGAGGTCCACTCCAGTACACTTCCAGAGTTAATAAGCCATCATTTATATTCTGGAGGATCCCAGTTATCTTCTTATTATTGTTGAGTACTTCATTTACTTTTGATTGAGGTGTCCATGGCCTGTCATGGCACCATTCTAGACGGTTGAGGAGAGGCTTCATAGACATTGGAGTAATGTATTTTAATGAGTATTTTTGATCTAAATTTATCTTCATTATAAGCTATGATACGGTAGAGTTATGCACTTATTTATCTTTGTACATATGATGTCTTACTTTCAGAGTTATCCTTCCATTGTCATGTTGATGTGATGATGAGCCAAGTATCTCTCTTGGGGAATCAGCAATACTTCTTCAAGTGTTGGCCACGCTAAGGGTACTCGCCCAAGGCGTGACAAAATTAGTATCATAGCATAGAGTTCAAGAGTCGTAGGGAGTCTATGAAGTTGTGTCTACTAGAGTCTTGTTTATGAGTGTGTTGTGCACCACACCATGAGGATATAGGACATTAGGAATTGTTTCAAGTCTTGTATTATGAGTTCGCATGGTAGAATTGGAAACTCTATGAAACTCTTTTGTAATTCGTGCATTACGTGATTGTAGATTATGCCTCCTAAATGCATTGTAACCCAAAGGAATGCCTCCGCTAGCACTACTGAGAACCCTATTTTAGAGGTGTCTCCTCAAATGCAAACGAGGGGTTGAGGTCGATCGCCCAGGACTACTAGGGTTCCTGTGACACTTACTTCTCCACTTGCTTCTACTTTAGAGGCAGAATTAATAGGAGCTACTGATATGCTCACCTAGTTGGTAGTTGCCAAAAGTGGAAATTAGGGTTCACAAACCCCTAGTTCTAGCACTCATGAGCCAACAACTGCTTCTAGACTGAGAGGCTTTCTGAGGATGAACCCACCTGTCTACACTTGGCCTATGGTTGAGAAGGACCCTCAGAACTTTATTGATGAGATATGGAAAGTACTGAAGATTGTGCATGCGACTGAGACTGAGGGAGTTGAGCTTGTTGCCTACCAGCTCAAGGATATGGCCAATATTTGGTAGAAGTAGTGGGAAGAGAGTCGGGGTGATGATGCTGAGCTCGATACTTAGGATAAGTTTCCTCGATCATTTCTTTTCTCAGGAGATAAGAGAGGAAAAGGTTGAATATTTTGTGAATCTGAAGCAAGAGGGGACGTCTATGAAAGAGTATAGCCTAAAATTCATCCAACTATCTAGGTATGTCCCAGAGATAGTTTCAGATATGAGGGCGAGAGGGAGTAAATTCGTATCTGGGTTGGGTAGACAGGTATAGAGAGAGTACAAGGTGGCGTTGTTGATTTTAGATATGGATATTTTCAGGATGATGGTCTATACCCAATAGACTAAAGAAGATAAGAAAAAGGACAAAGAGGAGCATTTGAGTAAGAAGGCCAGATCAGCAGGGCCTGAGCCTACCTAGCCTATGTAAAGTAAGGGGGATAAGTCATACTTTCAAAAAAAACCTTCTAGCTATGCACCATCTTCAGCTAGTGCATCGGCCCCAAGCTAGAGATATAATAATAAACTACAAGGTCAGCCAAACTTTAGGCCATAGGGTGCACAGTCTCAAGGATGTGCAACTCTTAGTTCTAAAGGGAAGCCAACTTGAGGGAAGTGTGGTAGGATACATATGGGAGAGTGTAAAGATGGAGAAAATGCTTGCTACAAGTGTGGTCAATTGGGTCACTTTCAGAGGAAATGTTAGTGTGGTGCAGTAAGGCCCAGTCTTCTACCACAACATCACTAGTGAGGGGTAACAAGAGAGGTGTTGTGTCGGGGGCAGGAAGTAGGACAAAACATTCGTATGCAATAGGAAAGCAAAAGGATCAGGAGGTTGCACCAGATGTTGTGATGGGTATGCTTCAAGTCCTTACCTTTCCTTGTTATGCTTTACTTAGTCTAGGTGCAACCTATTCTTTTGTGATGCCATATGTGGTGAGTAGATTTGAGATTGTTCCTGAGTGCTTGCTTGAGCCATTTTTTGTTTCTACTCCTATTTGTGAGTCCATTCGAGCTTAGAGAATCTATAGAGATTATGTGGTGTCCATCTAACATAGGGATACTCTTGCTGATTTGATTGAGCTAGAGATGGTTGATTTTGATGTGATCCTTGGTATGGATTGGCTTCACACTTGCTATGCCTATATTGATTTCCGATCTCAGGCTATCAAATTCCAGTTTCCGAATGAGCCTATTACAGAGTGGAAGGGAGATTCTGTGGCTCCGAAGGGTAAGTTTATTTTTTACCTCAAATCCCAAAAATTGATCTCTAAGAGATATATCTATCACCTTGTGTGAGTCAATTCTAATGATGTTGAGCCCCCTTCTCTTGAGTTTGTCCTTATTGTGAGTGAGTTTCCTGAGGATTTGCCCCAAGTCCCTCCAGACAAGGAGATCGATTTTGGAATTGATGTCTTTCCTGACATCCAATCTATTTCTATTCTGCCATATAGAATGGCCCCCGTGGATTTGAAGGAGTTGAAGGAGCAGTTGAATTTGTTAGAGAAAAGGTTTATAAGGCTAAGTTTCTCTCCATGGGGTGCCCCTATTTTGTTCGTGTGAAAGAAAGATGGTTCCTTGAGGATATGTATTGACTACCACCAGTTGAATAAGGTGACTATCAAGTATCCCCTTCTGAGGATTGATGATTTGTTTAACCAACTTCAAGGTGATACTATTTTCTCTAACATAGACCTCAAATTAGGCTATCATCTGTTCAAGGTTAGATAATGTGATGTCCCAAAGAAGGCTTTTTGAACCCGATATGGTCACTTCGAGTTCTTGGTAGTGTCTTTTGGATTAACAAATGCACTCGCAACCTCTAGGGATTTGCTGAACAGAGTATTGAGATAGAATCTTGGCATGTTCATGATTGTGTTTATTGATGACATTTTGGTGTATTCTAGAAATGAGGAGGAACATGCCAACCACCTCAGGATCAATTTGGAGACACTCCAAGATAATGCATTATATGTGAAGTTTCTAAAGTGTGAGCTTTGGATTAAATAAGTGGCTTTCTTAGGTCATGTCATTTCTGGAGATGGAATTTGAGTGGATACCCAAAAGATTGAGGTAGTTAAGAATTGGCCAAGAACAACCTCACCAACAGAGATATGGACTTTATTCGGATTGGCTGGCTATTAGCGGAGGTTCATTGAGGGATTTTCTTCTATATCCATGTCATTGACTAAATTGACCTAGAAGAAGGTCAAGTTTCAATGGTCCCATGAGTATGAGAAAAGATTCCAAAAGTTGAATACAAGGTTAACTATTGCACAAGTGTTGACCTTGCCTGATGGAACAAATGGGTTTGTGATCTACTGCGATGCTTTGAGTGTATGATTAGGATGTGTGTTGATGCAGAAAAGAAAGGTTATTGCCTATGCTTTTAGATAGCTTAAGGTGCTTGAGAAAAACTATCCCACCCATGACTTGGAGTTGGCAACGGTGGTGTTTACCCTCAAGTATGGATCGGCTAATGTATGGATCCCATGTCAATGTATTTACAGACCACAAGAGCCTACAATATGTCTTCACCCAAAAAGAGCTTAACTTGAGGCAGAGGAGATGGCTTGAATTGCTCAAAGACTATGACATGAGCATTCTGTACCACCCAGGTAAAGATAACGTGGTTGCTGATGCTCTTAGCAAGTTATCCATGGGAACCACCGCCCATGTGGGAGAAGAGGAGAGTGGACTAGCGAAAGAGGTTCATACACTAGCCTAACTAGGAGTTCAACTAGATAGGTCAGGCAAAGAAGGAGTTCATGTGAAAAATGGATCGGCATCATCTCTAGTTGTGGAGATGAAAGAGAAACAAGATCAAGACCTGGTCTTATTACAGCTAAAGGAGGATGTGCATAAGCAGAAAGTGATACAATTCGCCAAAGTGGGAGATGGAGTATGGAGATATCAAGGAAGATTGTGTGTTCCAGATGTTGATGGTGTTCAAGAGAGGATCATGGCAAAGAAGTTAAGGGAAAGTTAAGGGCAGGCGTGGGAATAATGCAATTCATTGTGCATCACCTAATTAAAGGTGGTAGGATGAAGAATGTCGGTTAGAGAAACTCCCAATCCACATTAACTTGAGAATCATATTTAAAACTGAGTCTATTTTACTGAACATATTTTAAAAAGTATGATTCTACTATAACACTTGCATAATCTGGTTTGAGCATGAGTTGTTGAGCCAAGATGAGTGAATTGAGCTTTACTTTTCTTGAGACATTTTACATACCGATACATTCCATATACTAGCGTCCTTTTGGATCTGCATCGTTTCATGATACAGATAGAGTTGATAGAGGACATTAGCCCATGCATCGTTGAGGTCTTGTTTAGTACATTTCTAGAGTTGGTTACCCTTCCTTACATTCTGAAAGAGACCTGTTATCTTCTTATTATTGTTTACTTTATTTATTTTTCTTGAGGTGTCCATAGCCTGTCATGGCATCATTGTATACGGTAGAGTAGAGTCTTCATAGACATTGGAGTAGAGCATTTAACGAGTATTTTGTATCAAAACTTATCTATGATACAATAGAGTTATGCACTTATTTATCTTCTTGCATATGATATTTTACTTTCTGCGTTATCCTTTTGCTGTTAAATTGATGTGACAATGAGGCCAAGTGGTTCCCTTGGGGAATCAACAATGGTTCTTCAAGTGTCGGCCACGCCAAGGGTAATCGCCTGGGACGTGACACCATTGTAGTTGATACTATAGTTCATTATAAAAAAAATGGTAATCTTCCATTTGACATGTTATCATTGAACAATCACTATTCTATATTTTTTAAAATTTGAAATGTATTTTTTTCTTCTCGTAGCACCTAGATTTAATCTTCTACAACATTCTAAAGAAATCAACAAATTAGTTTAGCAATCAGTACAGATACAATACAACAAATTGCATATTTAGAAACTACATAGTCATGACCCTCTCGAGGTATTATGACTCTTCTGTTGATGACAATAGAAGTACTCAAGAACACCTTGCATGTGTGTTTGTTGTATCTGAGATAGAAAGGTCAGTCACAAATATAATTAGAAGATATTCTACCCATGTTGAGTCTCCATGACCTCTGGTCAACGAAATTTGCATCCCATTAAATTCTAATAGGGATTTTCATTAGGTATTGGTTGTAGTTTTATCGACAGAAAGACTTATACAAGTATATGATTCTACTATGGGTTAAAGGCATAAAAATTCATCTGTACAGATTCAAAAAATGGGTGTGATGTTATCTACTTATCAACAGGAAAGTGGTTTTTCAAAAAAAATTAGATAGGACTGACTGGTACATGCTAGATGCATACAAGCATGGACCATGCTTTGTTTAGTTATGGTTACCATGGGCCTGTCATGGTGGTTTACTCAAAGATATTATCCTAGAGGTCCATAGACCACATGAAAATTCTTTGGTTCTTTCATTCAGTTGCTTTTGAGATATCTTAAATTTCTAAGGTTGTTGAAGTTATTACACTACTTTACATGTCATGTTAATTTCAGCATATCATTTTTTGTTTAAGTCTTCCACTAAGAATGTAGAGGCTAAGTAGTTTGCTTGGAGCCAAAAATAGTTTTCCTGTGCCAATCACTCCTTCGATATAGACTCGAGGCATGACAGAGTGGACTTAGTCAAACAAGCCACTATTACATAAATAGACTCATAACCGCCTATGATACTGGGTCAATCTAACACAAAATCCATAGTGATCCACTCCCACCTCCTTGTAAGAAAAATCATCCTCTAAAAGTCACCTTTAGGTATTTGGTCCTTACACTTAACTTTTTGAAATGTCAAGCACTCGGACACAACTCAGTGATGTCCTTCTTCATACCGTACGACTAATAATACTAAATCAAGTCATGGTACATCTCCACTGCCCCTAGATAGATGGAATATCTAGAACGCTGAACATCCTCAAGTATCAATTTGATCAAGTCACCCACCTTTACCATATAACTCTGTCCCCCAATCCTTAAAACACCAGTAGCATTGAGTATGGCCTCCTTCGAGATACCTCTAGCCACCTTGTCTCTAATGAGACAAAGCTTCTCATCCTCAAACTACTGCTCAAGATCTGATTCACCAAACAAGAGCGGGCCTCTAACAAAGCTAGCACACCACCCTTATCAAAAAGTTGTATCCTCACCAACCCATTGCTCAATCTTCGAATACATCTAGTCAAGGGTTGCTCTTTAACTCAGATAGCTGCAAGACTTTCAACACTATAAGCCTTTCTATTCAATGCATCTGCTTTTACATTGGCTTTTTTGGATGATACAGAATAGTCAAACTATAATCCTTTAGAAGCTTAATCCACCTCCTTTGTCTTATGTTCAAGTCATTTTGGATGAAGATGTATTGCAAACTGTGGTGATCAGTGGATACCACATAGTGGACTCTATGCAAATAATGACGCAATAACTTCAAAACAAAGATAACAACTTGGATAGTTCTTCTCATGAGTCTTCAATTGTGCTATGGCATAGTAAATCCACACCTAGCACTTCTTTATCAAAACATCTCCTAACCCAACCCCCGACACTGATGTGCTGTCAAAATACAACACTTTTGATGATTAAAACTTAGGATTTTATGTATTCTCAACATGAAATTTGTGGGTTTTATGTGTTTTCATGTTTAGCTTTGTTGGATTATAGGTTTGCCATTATTTGGGCAAAAATTGAATAAGTTGCTGATTTTTGTTGTTATACGAGATCTTCCACGAGTTGTAGAGGATTCTACAAGTCATAGATAGGTTTCGTGAGGATTTTAAATGAGGGGCTATTTGCTGAAGTTGAAGTCTACGAACATGTGGATGAGTTGTGGATCAGTTTACGAGTTGCAAAATACCTTTTGTGCTTTGCGGATCAGAGAAGTAGACTTGCAGGAAAGATATCAGATGAAATACCCTTTATGAGTCGAAAACCACTTTATGAATCGTAAAGGTGTGTCGTAGAAGTGAAGTCCATCATTCCAACAACTGATTACAATACCCCTCTTACGAGCAGTAGAAGACAATATTGGTCGTAAAGTGCCTTTCGTATGGTGTGTTCACCAGTTTTCCTAATTTGTGTAGGACATGTTTTTAAATATTATAAATAGTCCTTTCAGGTTATTTGTTGTAAGTTCTCATCAGTTCACATTAGTTTTGTGTAGTCTTAGGTTAGTATTCAGAGACCTCAATATTCTTAGAGAGAAAATTATGAGAGTCTTTGAGAACACTTGTGGTGTAATTTGATCTTCAAGCTTGTAATTTTCATTGACTTTGGATTTGCTTGTTCTTAATTCAACCCGTGTAACTATTTAATTATGTCTTTCAATTCATAATCTCTTCATGTACACATAGTATGAGTAACTAAATCCACAATTAGGGTTATGGGAACCATGAAGAACTAACAAAGTAAAATCGGATCATTCATAATTCTTGGAAGGTGTATATGCATGTATTAATTAACTCTCTTCGTTTTGCATATTTTTTATTTGTGGCCAACATTAGACCCCCCCTTAGTGTTACTGGCTGGACCAGCATAGTAATGAATAGGAAAAGAGATTAATTAATAGGACTCTATTGATGTGTTCTCATTTAATCAACCAAACTAGGCCAAGGAAAGGTTATACTAGGACTAACAGGTAATGGTTAGTAATGCACACTATGGAGATGGGCCAAGTCGCACAGTGAAATTTGCCTCTGACCTTTTACCAGAGAGCTTGGTGAACTTAAATTATCATCCTACATGTTATACACTAGACAAGAATTAGGTTATCCGGTAATACTGAGTTGGGGAATAATGGGGAATACAATACCCTAGTTGCTCTCTATTATTGATTTTTCTCTCGTGATTATCTAGTTTAATTTCTCATTGATTATTACAGCCCCCCCTTCCCCCGCTCTTAGGGAATTGAGTTGGTTAATAACTCAGATTTTATATTGGTGAATTTTCATGAGTCTACGTATTCCCTGTGCGTTTGACCCTAACATTGGTTAGGTTCTATACCTTCACAGCGATCGCTTTATCCTCTAAAAAGGAGGTATAACTTGGGAACATCAAACGCGTCATAATATATGGTAAAATCAACACCCTTCTTAGGCAAGTTCAAGATAGGTTTAGTAGTCAACAAATTCTTGAGCTTTTGGAAGCTCTACTCATGCCTATCTAACCAATGAAATGTTACATTCTTCAAAGTAAGTGTTACCAATTGAGCCTCCATATTATAGAAGCCTGAACAAAGAGCCGATAGTACCCGGCTGTGCCCATAAAACTATAAAACTAAGTGGTTGAGGTAGTCTAGTCTATCCTCTAATTGCCTCAATCTTTGCTGGATCAACCTTGTTACCCTCTTTGGAAATCACATTCCCTAAATACGCAACATAACACAACTAGAATTTCCATTTGGAAAACTTAGCATAAAGCATCTCTTCCCTAAGCCTCTGAAGCACGATCCTCAAATCCTTAACATGGTTAACCTCAGTTTTGGAATTAACTAAGATATCATCTTTGAAGACAATCACAAAAGAGTTCAAATAAGGCTAGAACACCCTATTCATCAACTCCATGAGTGTCGCAAGCGCATTGGTCTACCCAAATGACATCACCAAGAACTCATAGTGACTATACCTCATTTGGAAAGTAGTTTAGAGCTATCATACAGCCAAATCCTCAACTAGTGACACTCGAACCTCAAACCGATTTTGGAGAACACCGCCGCACCCTGGAGTTGGTCGAATAAAACATTAATTCTAGGAAAAGGGTATTTGTTCTTAACTGTCACCTTGTTGAACTATCTATAATCGATGCATATCTTTATAGACCTATTCTGCTTCTTCAAAAATAGAATAAGGGAACCCCACAGAGATGCACTAGGACAAATAAATCCCTCACTCAACAAATCCAATAGCTAATCCTTTAGCTCCACCATTCAGTAAGAGTCATGTCATAAGGAAGAACAGAAATGGGCTTAGTGATCATCTCAAAATCAATAGAAAAAATCAAACCTATGTTCTTGTAAAGCTGAACACCTAGAAGATCAATTAGAGATACATCCATAAACTCATGAATCACAAGAATAGGCTGCATTGGAGGCAAAAATTAAATATATGTTCTTATCAAGTGGAACACCTGGAAGATCAATAGGAAATACATTCATAAACTCATAAATCACAGGAATAGATTGCATCGAAGGCAAATAAGAACTAGTACCCCACGAATCAAATCCAACTAGGACAAAAAACCTCTATCTATCATTTTCTAAGTCTGAATAGAGGAGATAAATTTTCTTGGATAAGAACCACACGAAGCCTTATAATTTATCCTTGATCTACTAGGTATGGCTAAACCAATTGTCTTGGTGTAGCAATTAAAAATAGCATGACACAGAGAATGCTAACCATACATAGAATAACATCAAAATCTACTGCATCTATAACAATCATGTCCACCCAAGTATCATAACCCGCCAAAGACACAAGACAAGATCGGTACACCCGATCCACCACTAAGAGATTTCATACTAGGGTAGAACATGCATAGGCATATGCATATAATCATATAACAATTCAAATTCAGAGAAGAAGTATGTAGAAACATAGGAAAAAGTAGATCCAGGATCAAACTACACAAATGTAGGCCAATGACAAACAGGGATAATGCCTATGATAACTATATTTGTGGCATCAACCTAGTGTCTCCCTTGGAAAGCATAGAAATGAGCTTACCAACCTCCACTTATTTGCTAAACCAAAGTACCACTCGCCCCTCTACCTTCAGTATGAAAACCTTTATCGGATTGACCTCTTCCATGACACCAATCATGTAAGGATGGACCTCTAGTTAGAGGTGATTAATCCTTTGCTAGGGCTCCTAAATAAGTATGGCGTGGCCCGAAGTGATTTTTGATTAGACAATGTCAAATCATATGAATCAAATCTCCATACCCAAAACAAGATCTTAGAGTAGACTACGACTAGAAAGAACTAGATGAAATATTGTAACCACCTTGACTTGTAGACCTCTGAACTATAGATGAACCATGACTATCCTCTGAGGCTGGTAAGGATGAATAAACTCCTCAACACTAAAATAAATTAACCCTACCAAGAGAAGCTTGGCCTTCGGCTGAGATAGCAGAGAACTAACCTAATGAACGAGCCCTCTTAGGGTCCCCAAACTCCTCTCTCTTTATCAACTCAACCTCTTTGGCGGTGCTCACCACAAACTAGAAGGAAGCTCCCTCTTCAGATACCCAAAACACTACCCATGTGATAGAATAAGTTAGTCCCCTTATGTATCTATAAACTCCTTTTCTCTTGTTAAGGATGATGGTTATAACATGTCTGGCTAGCTGGCATAAGTGAATCTTATACTCAATGAATGATATGTTGTCCTGTCTCAAGCTCTTAAAACATATTACGTGACTCTCCTCCCTCATAGTCTAAGGGATAAAATAGTCATGGAATGCTTTGGTGAAAGTATCCCAAGTCACTAAAGGAGATCCAAGTGACAAAGTTTCTAAATATGTCCTCCACCACTCCCTTCCCGGCCCATGACCTAAAGAGTCACATAATGAACACCATGGGACTCAACTAAACCAATAGTCTCTAATAACTCTATTCAGCTAATCAAGAACTCGTAGGCATCCTCTGTCTTCCCACCCTCATCCTGATCTTCTAATAAAAACATTGATCATCCTTTTTCAATACAATAATAGTGCACCCTCAACTATTTGTGTTGGATCTACCTCTATAATAAATGCAACTAATGGCTACCCAACCTAACCCTGCACATCGGGGATCAAAGCCTAAACTCATACTCTAGTATGTGATCTACCGAGTGAACCAATTTATGCCCTACTCTCTAGCATGCCTAACACCTAGTATATCCTATAGTAATGATATGACTATATACACAAAAGGAATTTGATCTCTCTAGTCTCAATATAATGCTCAGGGGAAGTACCCCAGACATAATCTAGAGCTAGTGCTGCTCTTCAGGCCTATCCCCGGTCTCTACCTCAGCCTCTAAATCTGCCCTTACCTCTGCCTCTAGCTAGAGTCTCAGAATAATCTTAAGGGATACCTCTTTTTTTTCAATCAGAAGTTGATGCTCTAGTTCTTTCCATCCGTCAAATGATCATGCAATACTCAACACTAAGACAAGAATCCATACATGTCTTGAATGAAAGAAGCAAAGAATCCATACATGACTTGAATGAAAGAAACAAAGGAGAATTTTCTTAATAGTCTACATAGCCTCTGAAAGATGAATAATGGACATCTCTGTGTTGATCCTTACGACTCCATTCAATTGGTCTGGTACAAACGTGAGACCTATAAACCTTTGACTGAGGTACAAAATTATCATGACCTAAAATTGGGTGTGATGACACTTACTTTTAACCTACCAAGGCAAGTTAGCCAAAGTAGGAAAACGACTAAATAAAGTGGAATATAAGCAATTAAATAGTCCAAACATAAAAGGATAAGCAATGAGAATGAAGCCTTTGTCTAAAACCATCCCAACACTAGTGTCACATGTACAAGCCACCACTTTAGCAGAATTTAAAGACATTTATACAAGTTTCAATGTATTGGCTTCTCAAATAGAAAAAAATAATTATGTAAATAGAAGTCTGAAGGTCCACCAACAAAGACCTAGTTGCTACCATTCTGAGTATATCAGAGCTTAGACCAATGGGAGAATGAAGAGATCAGGAGTTACCGAGCTCAATACCTAGACAAGTGTAGAAGTGATGTTCACGCTCCAATAACAAAGTAGTCTTAGTAAGCAATAAACCTAATAGAAGGTTACAGTCAAATCCACAGGGAATACGGGACTTGACAATAGAGATCCACTATCAATCATTTCAAGCATCAATTAGTAAAATCTCTAAATGGGGGGTGGGTGGGTTTGTGATTCAAGAGAAAAAATTAAAATAAACACTACACTAATTATGATGGAAGACACTCAAACTTAGGGGCAACTTGGGAATTGTGTTCCCCATGATTCGTTGACTCAATTACCCTAGACAACGTAACCCTAATTGGGAATTTACATGCAGGATAGTAACTTAGGTTCTTCCAGCCCTCTTGTGAAGGTGAAGGTCAAACTTCACCATAGTGCATGGTCGGCATCCATGATGTGTCAACTAACATTACCCATTGTCCTTGTTAACCTCCTTTGGTCAGGTTTGGTTGATTAGACGAGAACACATCAATCGAATCCTATCATCTACTTCCCTTTTCCTATTCATCACTACCTTGGTCGGGATTGTGATAGTAGTGGGGTTTGGTTTGGCCACCACCAAACATCCATCAAAATAAAGGGAAATAAAAAATACATGCGAAACCCCAATCAAAGCAATGCAAAAAGTCTAGGTTATTTCAATTCAACTACTCGTGGTTCCCACAACCCCAAGTTGTGGGTGTTAAGCTACTCATGGCTAAGGTAAAATCAACAACAATAAAAATAGATGACACAGTTGAGAGTTTACCCAAAACAATGAAGTACAAGAACACCTCAAGTTACAAACCACAAGCTTTGATTAATGGAGAATGAGTAAAATATGATTTTTGCAATCTCCAAAAGTGGGTCTTCAAATTAAAAATGGAAAATACACTAAAACCTAGAAAACCTTAGAAAATTCAAGAGCGAATATTCAAAGTGTTCTAAAATAATTCAAGTTTAAAGTCCCCCAAAAGTCTCCTTCCAAAACACTATCATTAAGTACTTATACTATTTGCAATTTCACCCTAAAAATTAAATAGAAAAAATAGATGACAGTAGGTGCGTTGCATAAATACGACTCATACGGTGACCTATGAGTAGTAATCTGCGTTTCACATTCATTATCTTGCATTTTGGACTTGACCTCTACGACCCACTATTACTAGTCTTTTCTTGGGCTATGACTCATATGCTGCTCTCGTCGTCTAGGCCTTTAATTCTTGGTCCAAATGTTTGGCTCAATGTTCCTTGGTACAAACCCCACCTATACGAGTCGTAGTGAGACTTACGACTCGTATGGTGGCCTCGTAGGGCTGACCTCCACTTTGCAGCTCCTTAATTTTTCTAACTGTCTCATGCTACGAGGGTAGCTTATGACTTATAACTTGGGCTACACCTTGTAGGATGGCTCGTATGTCTTGCACTTCAGCAAAATCTTTAATTTTCTCCAAAAATCATGCCAACCTATCTTTTCTGCAGTAACAACGTAAAAAAACATAAAACCCATAAAAATTCACATTAAGAACTTGCAAAATCCCTTGTTTTAGGCACCTAATGTGTTGCATTTTGACAGCACATCAACACCCTCAACTTAGAACTGTTGCTTGTCCTCAAGGGATGACTCAATCTAAGGAGATAATGAGAAACACATAGCAGATACTCTAATGACATATATATAATTTAACTTCACTTCAGGTACCCAACTTTAATTTCCAAAACCTGATTGCAGAGCTACTAAGCAAACAAAAACACAAACATGTATCCGACAATCCAACTATAACAAATGAAGGAGTATCAACAATCCACAATCACTAGGCTAGTCATATTACAACCATGCAATGCAAATTCCCTCATAGAAAAGAAGTCCCTCTTTCTCACTCAAAGTGCATTTAAAATTCAGGGATTGTTCAAGCATTCTCACTATCACAAGTCAAATTCATGCATAACGACTTATACCATAAGCTTGCCTCTATACTCAACTGACAGACTGATGACAAAGTGAATTCGTATCACTTTAGGACTACTGCCTTGTAACATAGGCTCATAGGGCTTTGGTATGGTATTTTAGGTAAGTAGTGGCTTGAACCGTGTTTATCAACACTCTTACCTCTGTGACTCAACATTTTCACTGAATTTGTCCTTATTCCTTTTCAAGCTTTTCCCTAATTCTTTCTTTCTCTTTTTCTGATGTGCCTTATTTTTGAACTCATTTTTGCTATTCTCTTCAATGCAAAGCAACTTCACTTTTCTTTTTCTCACCCGGCACATGACTTTTTCACTTCTTTCTTTCTTTCATAACTAAACAACTCCTTTTCATTACTTTAGAACAATAAAGGCCACCTTCAAATTAGGCTTTTAGCCCGAGGTGAAGCACACAATATCTATTTTGCAAACCAGGACCACTATTCGTAGCCATCCTCAACTTAGGCTTTTAGCCTCAATCGAGGTTCAGATGTTCAAGGATAGATCAGGGCCAATATCAAGATATTACATAAAACAAGGCTAGGCTAACTAGGCGTCAAGAAAGAACAGGTACATGAGAAGCTCAAATAATTATAACGAGGGATCAACTATCAAATTTTATAGGTCATTTAGGCAAAAGTGGACTTACTAAAAGAATAAAGGCCTAAGATCCTTTATCAATCAACAACATCACCAGTCCAATCTTAAAGTAACAAGGCAGGTTTTGAGTCTATACATAATACATGAATACGGCAAAATAAGCTCACACACGTATTGCATCGCATACATAATCAAGTATGGACTCATAGGTTATGCTTCAATCATCAACTTGCCTTCTCTTTATCAGAACAAACATTGCAAGATAACCACATGCGTGATTGCATAAATAACCAACAATCTCAAAAATTTTGAGGGTACCAAATTTTCAAAACAAAAAGCATTTAAAGAGTGTATATATGCCAAAAGATAATCACTACTATATATCTACAGATTATCTACGCTTCTTAAACATGCCGGTTCAACAGAAATTAAAACAAATTCACAAGAAAAATGAAATACGGCAAGAAAACCTTGGAACAAAAATAGAGGAAGTTATGGACTCGATTTTACTCAGACTTCACCCTAATCCATGACTTCCCACACCCCAAGAAAAGAAAATTTGCCCTCAAAGTAAACAAACACACATACAATTTTCTATATATTCCAAAAATTAACCAATTAAAAAAACACATCCAAAACATAATTAAAAACAACATTCAAAACAAAACATAAAAAAATATTATTGTCTAAAACACAGGACGAACTATCCGTAAGTAGCAAATAAGGGAAAGGGTAAAAAATATCGAACACATGGTGCTCGAGCACCGGCATCCATCTGGTCCTGGGGCTCCTGTGGTCTACTCTCCTCCTTGGTGGTCCGGGATGCAGTTGTACCTGGGTTTCTAGCTCCTCGTGCTATCTGCTGCTTTGGTCCCTCTGTATAGCTCCATAGCTAACGACTCCTGCACCACCGCATTAGTAATCTGGTCCTCCAATGTTGCAACCTCATCATTAGTCCCAGGCCTCTTCTGGCTCACCCTAGGGTTATCGCTCTCGAGGGGCCTCTTCCTGTAGGCATGTGGACGGTCATCAAATAAATCAAATACATCATCATCCACTGGTGCCACCTCCGGGATTTCTATCAGGGCCACTAACATCCTCAACAAGTCAGCCTTGAACTTGTCCAACTCCTCTATAACAACAATCATGTCAACCGGCTGGGAACCCATGATCTCTTCTGGACCTGATCCTTGAAGGCATATACTTTGTGATCTACTACTCTAACTCTCTCATCTATCAACTCACTAATATACGCCTTGGCCCTCTCATCCGCTTCATGGACTATCTGATGGACCCATGGTTAGATCTGGCTCATCAACCTACTCAAATGCAGCTCCATCTTGGCTATCCTGCATATGAAGGCCTGAAAACCAAGACAAGACAAAAGAGAAAAGTCTACAAAAGTCAACGTATGTATAGAAGGCGCTAGTGCAAGTGTGCTAGAGGATGGCATCGCCTCAATCTCAGTAGCTGGAGGCGGCTCTGAAGCAACTGGAGTAGAACTGGTGGTGACTGGGGTTTGTTCCCGAGTATGTGGCTCTAGAGGGAACAAATCTTGTACTGGAGGAAAAGCTTCTCACTGTAAGGACACCAGGTTCTCGTCAACCTTAATTAGGCTATGATCCTTGGTGCGCATGGCCTTGCTATCTGGGACCATATGAAGGGAGACTCGTACTTCTGACTCATTACACAATCTGCGTATCAGGATAGGAAAAGGCAACAAAGTCTGAGTATGAATCAACGACTCGTCGATCTTCTCGGCCATAACTTGGGCCCAATCAATATCATAGCAAGCTAAAATGCTGGCCAATAGTACAACTCACTCTAAGGTGATCACACTATTCATGAAAGTAGGCCTGATATGCCAACGGATAATAGACCACCAAAACATGGCCCGAAAGGAGAGGTGGGACTTTACAATCTGATTAGCGTGGTTTGTGCCCAACGTAGGCTTAAAACACTCCTCGCCTATCTAGCTGGCTATCCACCTGAGCAAACAGGTCTTCATCTCCACATTCTTCTTGCTGACCACTTTCATCATGTTAGCAATCCTATTATCATACTTTGTAGTGGAACAAGGTACTCTGTAGTTTTTCTCGAACTGGACCCTCCTAATAGTCTCCTCTGAAATATCAACAATTTCACCTCAGACTAGAAATTCATGCAACCTTGGCTGCTATGTGGCTTTCTTCCCTCTAGGAAGGTCTTGATGAATAGTGGCATAATAGGCGGCAGAAAATCCCCGGACTAGATATGGGGCATACTTGCCCAACTGCTATGATGGCCATCCAATCTCGTGATGGTTGATCTCTACCTCCAAGTCCGGAACCCTACTCAATCCAGAGTCATTGAGTCTTGACTCCTCGTGAAATTACCGAACAGGCTTTCATTAACCCTTTGGTTCTAACTCCGTTTCATATATTTCCTTCATGCCTAGAACGCACCATCTAGTATTTCCAGGGTCTGTGGAAGTGACAATAGTAATGGGATCCGCTAGAGGCTGAGAATTAGCCGCCTTAGGTTGGGTTTGAGATGCCTCAATAGATCTTGACTCTAAAAGGGAGAGGCCATCATCTGACCCATCTTCATTTCCCTCATCCACAGACTAGGAGGAACTAGTGACTTCCATCAGTTTTAGTGCAACGCGGCCTCTAGTCTGAGGCACATTTGCCACAGGGTCTATCCGGACTTCGTGGATTTCCACAGATCCCTCAGATTGCTTATCATCAGAAAGGTCATCCCTCAACCATCAACCCAAAGCTTTAATAGCTTCTTTTCTCGCCTTTGGTGCCATATGTCCTCAAAATTCAATTGTAAATCCATGATGAGCATCACATTCACACATAGTCCAATTACAGCCAAATAAAGAAAAACTAAAAGGGACAAGAATTGAAAACTAAGAACATCAAACACAAAAAAGGTGTCACTGAACTAGTTGCAGATTGTTGATACGAGGCACAGGTACAACTCATAAGGTGTCCTACGAGGCATACAATAGCCTTGTAATGCTAAGGTGCCCGAAAAATAACATTCTGATCATAGATACGAGGATCAGGTATGCTCATAGGTTGACCTACAAGTCATATCTTGGGCTCGTAGTAGGAAACATAATATGATTCAGAACAAGGCTGGTCTAACGAGTCCCTCACTATGATTCATAGTAGGTAGTAGGTGGGTCTTGTATGGTAAGTGTTAAGGAACCTCGGGTGATTGTTCCTCCTACGAGGGACCACTACGACTCGTAGGGTGACCTAAGACTCGTAGTGGGTCCTCATAGCAGAAAACAGAAGACACCTGGGTTTCCTGTAACCTTCCCACAAGGACAAAACCAAAACAATTTTCAAAAATAAACAACATCAAAGAAGCATATCATCATAAACACATAATTAAACCCAATACGAATCATGCCCACATAATCAACCACTACCCCTCAATCAAACAACAATCTCCAATTACTTTCACGATAGCCAAAAGTGTTTTATCCATAAAATCATAATAATCAACACTACGCAAAAATCATGGGAGTTCAAAGGGATCAAAAGTAAATTAATTCAAAGGATATATCAAAAGATCATGCTTAACCCAAACACATATCAACAACCAAATTGCACTTTGATATGAACCCAACAGTTGATCAATCCGCAATTGTTCACTACAATGACCACGATCAACACTAGATATGAGAAGGTATCGATATCACAATTAACCAACAAAGGCGAATATGCAATTCAAAACAACATTAAGGAATTTTAATTGACAAACCCTAGTTCTAATGTCTAGACAACCATTTTCTCATGGGCACTTTCACTATCACTCCCAAACAATCATCCAACAATTTTAAGAAGATAATAAAAGTTACGTGCAAAATTTAACCAAGAAAGCATACAAATTGAGAAAATACAAAGCATGCAGATGCACTGAGAGAGAAAAAGGGAGCCAAAACCTTAGGTAATGGTGCTTTTTGGAAAATGACGTGGGTTGTCGGAAAATTGATCGAAAAAGTTGAAGGGGAGAGGGATTCGGGAAAATTCTTGGAGATTAGGGAAAAAAATAAGGATGTTTTTTACCCCTTTTTATATCAAATTGGGTTGCTTCAAAAATTCTGTAGATCGGGGCTATGAAACCCTGACTATGAGTCATTGGTAGGTCGTGGTCTCGTAGCAAACTCCAACATTTAGAAAAATTCACTAATCATACCTAGGCTATATGAACCCCTCTTACAACTCGTAGCATGGACTAGGAATCATAAGGTTAGCTAGTAGTGTATGTGCCAATTTCAATCAAGTATTGTTTTCCTCTGTGAGGCATGACTATGAGTCATAGTGTGTATTACGGCTCGTAAGCTTGGTCGTAGAGGCTGCTTCAAATGTAATTTTCTTCAACTCTTCAACTTTTGGTCTATACCTGCAAATCACACTTCAAAATACACCAATGTCTAGAATAATACAATTTATCAAATGTCTCAATACATCAAAATAGGCATCAAACTACTACCTAACAATTAGAATATCCAAATTAAACTTAAAACGAACCAGAAACACGAAAGATACTTGGGTTGCCTCCTAAGAAGTGCTTTATTTAATGTCGTGGATCGACTTAGTCATCATGTGTAATCAAAATTCAACATGATTCTCATCTTCACTCCTTTGACATTTCCTATGGTCTCTTTTGCACCATCTCTAACTAAGTTACAAGTTGCTCAATCTTGTGATCAACTCTTTCAATTGCCATTGTTTGTTGGTCCACTTTGTAGTTTCCCTTGATAACATCAAACTTTATCTCTTGCACAACTTCTTCTTGCTCATTAGTTTTTCGAATCACTTGCTCAAGCATATGCTCAATCCTTAAGAGTTAATTTGTTATACATTGTTGGTGTGGTAACTTGAGTCAATTGGGCACACTCTCCTTCCTGGTGGTGCTTGGGGTTCCCTTTGATGCATTAGTGGATGGAACTATTTATTCCTGAAGTGGCTGGTATACTTAGGTGATGACAGATAGTTTATCCATAGATATGGCAATTTCATGAAATGGCCACCTCAGGAATGACCAACAGTCCTCTCCAAAAAACGCATTAGCATGCCATTGTTCTATGGAGGTTAGTGCTAGGTAGAAACTAGCCACCAACACATCACCAGTTAGGTCGTGGTAGAAACTTCTTATATCTTTCCCAAGTTACTCTCAACGATTCTCCAGGCACCCATTTAAAATTGCAAATGTTATCCTGTAGCTTTTGCTTGTTGGGCCTTTGTAGAAATTCATAAGGATGACCCTATGCACCTCTCCCCAGTTAGAGCAAACTTCTAGTGGGAGTATTGACCATCACTATATAGCTTGACACATGTGTGTCATGGGAAAGGTTTGAAGAGCCATGGCATCCCAAGCAGGATCTCTTATCCCAGTACCACCGTCAATGTTTGAGTGAAATGTGTAAGGTGGTTTGGGGGTCTTTAGATTGTTGCTCGTAGGATAGGAAACGTCTCTGTAAGGTCTCCAACAAGTCACTTATGATGTAGAGCTTTTGTTCGGTCATTGTGCAAATAAATCTGTTAATAAAAATAAGCAACAAAAACAAACATTAAAGTAAAATACAAGAGAATCCAGAATTTAACACTTGAAAAAACTAATAGTGAAATCAAGTCAAGAACCTAGCCATATTCCCTGACAATGGCACCATAATTTTTTATGTTCACACTCCAATAACAAAGTGGTCACAATCAGCAATAAACCTAACCAGAGTTTAGTGTCAAATCCATAGGGAATACGGGGCTTGACAATAAAGATCCACTATTAATCATTTCAAGCATCGATTACTAAAATCTCTAAATAGGGGATTTTTTGTGATTGAAGAACAAAATTAAAAGTAAACACTACACTGATTATGTGGGAAGACGCTCAAACATAGGGACAACTTGGGAATCATGTTACTCATGAATCGTTGACTCAATTACCCTAGACAACATAACTCTAATTGGGAATTCGCATACAGGACGGTAACTTAGGTTCTTCCTTTCCTTTTGTGAAGGTGAAGGTTGAATTTCACCACGGCGCTTAGTTGGCAACCACAGTGTGCGAACTAGCCATTACCCATTGTCCCAGTCAACCTCCCCTTGGTCAGGTTTGGTTGATTAGATGAGAACACATCAATAGAATCTTGTCATCTATTTCCCTTTTCCTATTCATCAATACCTTGGTTGGGATCATGATAGTAGGTGGGGTTTGGTGTAAGCTACCACCAAACATCAATTAAAATGAAGGGAAATAAGCATTACATGAAAGACCCCAATCAAAGAAATGCAAAAATTCTAGATTATTTTAAGTCAACTGCTCATGGTTCCCACAACTCCAAGATGTGGGTGTTTAGATGCTCATGGCTAAGTCAAAATCAACAACAATGAAATTGATGACATAGTTGAAAGTCTACCCAAAACAATGAAGAACAAGAACACCTCAAGTTGCAAACAACAAGCTTGGATTAACTAAGAATGACTACCATGTGATTTTTGCAAATGGGTCTTTAAATTAAAAATGGAAATCTACACTAAACCCTAGAAAAACCCTTAGAATATTCAAAGTGTTCTACAAAAAATTGAAGTCTGAAGTCCCCTAAAAGTATCTTTCTAAAACCCTATCATTAAATATTTATACTATTTTACCCTAAAAATTAAATAGAAAAGACAGAAGATATGTCGCGCAGATATGACTCATATGGTGACCTACAAATCGTAATTAGGATACCATAGTCAGCTTCTGGCATTTTGGACTTGACTTCTATGACCCACTTTTACAAGTCGTAGCTTGGGATATGACTCGTATGCTCCACTCGTAGTCTAGACCTTCAGTTCTTGGTCCAAACTTTTGGCTCATTGTTCCTTGCTACGAACCCTACCCATACGAGGCGTAGTGAGACCTCTGACTCATAGGGTGGCCTCGTAGGGCTGACCTCCATGTTGTAGCTCTTTAATTTTTCTCACTATATCATGCTATGAGGGCACCTTACGACTCGTAGCTTGGGCTACGACTCATAGGAGGCTCATATGTCCTGGACTTCAGCAAAATGTACAATTTTCTCCAGAAATCATGCCAACCTATCTTTTTTGCAATAAAAACATAAAAAAATATAAAAAACATAAAAAGTCGCATTTTAGAACTTGCAAAATCTCTTGTTTTAGGAACCAAATGTGTTGTATTTTAACAACACAACAAGAGACAAGTGCGAGTACTCAACAGTATGGTACCCGAAAAATGTATTCTAGACCTAACAAGACCAATGAAGAACACAAGTACTCTTTTCATTCCAATCGTATACCTCTGAAACTACAAACTTCTATGTAGGAAACACCCCCCACCCCTACCCCTAACCCCCACAGATAAGTCCCCTAGACTCATATAGAGCATAAAAAGCAAGAAAGTATTGCTGTTAATGTATTATTGTGCCTCACATGTTTGCTAATTTTTATGTTTCATGCTAGAATTAAGGATGAAAATTCATGGAAGGAAAAACTTCAACAACACATGACAAAGGAGCAAATATTCCAAAAGGTGGTCAAAATCGATGTCGTTGATAGATTCGATGGATCATCAAAGGGTGACACTGATTGCATAATGTTGCAAAGTATAACTCCTAAAATGTTTAGATAAAAGGTGATACTGATGAAGGTTTAGTGGATCACCAAATAGGATCAGGACGCATAGTTGCATCACCTAATATTTGTGAAACCCTATGTTTCTCGTCTTCTATAATATAAATAATGAGGGATATTATATAAGGGATATTGATTTTTGATAGTAACTAAGGATAATAAGGCTTCTAATAAGATTTAAGATCAAGGACTTACAGTTTCAAGTCAAAGGAATCCCCTAAATACACATTCGAGATTAAAAAAATGGTCTGAGTGATACCTTGCCCTTTTTGGAAGGTTTAAATTAAGTTTCACTTTTTTGATGAAACTAATAGTGTGAACTTTTCTAATAATGGATTTTTAAAGGGTATTTTAATATCACAAAGTTCATATGTAAAGTTTTGGAATCAAGAAAGTTACAAAATAAAGATTGGTCAAAGTTACTGTAAGCTTCTTCAAGAAATCCTTCTTAAATTTGGATCAAATGTATCAGACCATATCTCCTAAAATATAAGCATTTAGAAGGTCTGTTACCTATAATTTTTATGATCATTTTTACGAATGCTCTTGGGGCTATTTTACGATCATTTTACGAATTTCTACGGACCTTTTATCACTTAAAGGCTATATGGCAAATCTGGTCATTAATTTCTCAACTTTGGATTGTTTATGGGTATGTGTAAGTTGTGTGTGTATAGTTTTTGTGAAGCATAAGATGTAAGGAACAACTTTCGTGAAGGAAATTTGGGCAATTGGGCGATCGTTGGAGACATATGTTAAGGCTAAGTTCTGCCCCTTCTTTTAGCACGAAATTTGGGAAGTTTCCTAAAATGTCAAATACTATATTTTACTATTCTGTTTCTAGAAAAACCATATGTAAAAAGTATTGAGATTGCAATTGAATTACTTTGTTGATGGTATTAGGTTGACATTCCATTCATTCGCTTAAACTTGACATTCATTATCTATATCATTTTGTCGGTTTTCCTGACTACCTATCAATATGTTTGAGGTGTTTCTATTCTTGGTGTACTGTCATTAGAATAAATGTAGATTAAAAAGGTAATGTAGTGTTTATGATCCATCCTTCTTCCTTGATAAAACCATATTTGAATTACTGAAAAATGTAACATGTTGATTTCCAATAATCTCCAGTATAATGCTCCTATTTAAACTACTAAGGCACTTAACTCTTTTTAAATACTTTCTTTTACTAATTGACATGGAACCAAGTATAAGCATTGTATGAAGCACCTTCATGAACATTTTCAGAGTTAAGGCCTCATTCTAAATATTTTAGTTAATTTGTCAAACCTATTCGAAAGACATATAATATCCTATGAGTCATATGTATATATATGCTACGACAATGACTATAGTGTTATAGGAATAAGTGTATCAATGAGCCATGATTGGCTGAAAATGATTATGATGCTATGAGAATAAGTGTACCAATGTGCCAAGATTGGCTAAGTTCTTACCATGGCCTACTATGTGCATTCAACATCCATATCATATATTGCATGTTATGCATGGACTTCGAGTTATAATACGAGGTATGGGGCCTATTTTCACAAATGATATATATA
>JAABOM020092238.1:0-28371 GCA_011800125.2 Solanum clarkiae | reverse complement strand
GGATGCTTCAAATGACATTGACCTCACAACTATGGTATTTTTCATATCTTCTGCTTATCTAATTATTTTCATTTTTTTACTTTCTTTTCAATTTTTTCAATCATCTCTAATTAATACTGGAAGATTATAAATAATATGATTATTGGAAGCTTGTTTATTTTCCACCATAGCTTTAAAATTTTCCTCTTCTTTTTTTTTCTCTTGGCTAAAATATAAGATATTTTGATTTTAACTTGTTATTTTCATCTATGAACCTTTTAATACTTACGGAAGATTTTACATTTAGATAACATATATTTTTGGATTTATTTGATTTATTAAATGGTCTTTTTATTAAGTAGTAAATTTTCTATTTTCAGCCACTCGAGGAAAATAAAAGAAAAACTTGTAGGAAGATGATACAGAATGAGAGATCTAAAGATTACAATGAAATCGAGAAAGAAAAAGAGCAACAGGTCTCTTTCGAGGAGGAACAACTTGAAAAAAAAAACAACAAGAAGAAGAAGATGACATCAACGGTATTCAAGAAATTTTACATTTTACAATTGACTTATATATTATTCTTTTCATTTGAAGATGGAGAAGAATCCTAGAATCTTAAATCAATAGATTTCAAAGTATTAACTATTGTCTATGTATGCCATTTCCTCTCTTTGATTTTGCATGATTTTCAGATGAGGTCGAGCTTAACACTATCACAAGTGACGATATTCTCCCGATTAATGAATACAAAGCAGGAAAGGATCAACTAAACACTATTGAAGAGATAATACCTAACAAAAAACAAAAAAGCATTGATGGTCTATAATTAGTTAATTTATACTTCTTTAAATTAATGATTTAGACTATTAATTATTATATTTTTAATTGGTTATGCATTAACTTAAGGTGAGTTTGAGAGCCTTAGTGAACATAGCTGGGAGAACAACATTGATAATAATGATGAAGATGACCATTTAAATAAGGAAACATCATCAGAAAGTACGATATTTAAATCCCTTTTTGAGTTATGCGAGGTAATTAATTAACCATGAAACTTATGTTTATTTATTTAATTTAGGAAATATTTTGATTTTCTTTTATATTATGCATTAATATGTGATAGTTGAGCACGAGACATCTGAAAAACACGATAGAAATATATCAAGAAAGGATAAAGAGGAATCTACCGAAGGGGCACAACCGGGGGAGGAACAACGACAACCAAATGACAACACTGGTATAAGGAATAATTTTACATCTCACAGTTTACACTTATGTTATTTTTTTTATATGGTTAAATAGAGTTGGATTCTAAAGTTTAAATTAATGAGATTTCTTTTAGGATTGGAACTCCAATACGCACCTAAACTGCATAAGACAGTGTTGTAGCCTAAGGTGTATAAATAAAATATATACCAACTTGAATCTAATTTTTTTCTAAGTGTATCATACTCTATCATTTGATTATGCATGATTTTTTAGGTGAGGCCGAGCTCAATAAAGTCACAGGTGAAGATAGTCTTTCGAACATTAATCCAGATCATGTTTTAAATGACAATGATGCCAATTGTGGCTCAAAACTTTTGAAAAGAGATGAAAATAGTAGAAACTATAGTATCATGCAAGGAATACCGAGAAGTATCAAATTTTGTTCCATCAGTAACCTCTATGAGGTAATTCATATATTCTTTTTTTCTATCCATCCATTATTCAAAAAAAAACTTTTTTGCATTAACGTTGAGAATTAGTGAACAACGATTTTCTCCTTAGTTAGTCTTGATTGGTAAATATTTGATAAAATAACATAAATTATTTAACTTATTTTGATTATATCTCATAAAATTTCCTTGAATTTTCATAGTGTACTACCAAACTTTCATTTCTTGAAGAGAAATATAACTGGAATATTCCTAGGGGAGAAGATTCAATGTGAATTACTTGAAAAGAGAAGAAACAAGTGACAAAAAGAATCATGATTTCAAGAGAAAATGTAGAGAAAAAAATGGCAAGAGATAAAAGGATTCTATGACTTAATTCGCCCACCATCAAGGGTATATTTCAATCATTTCTTTGAATGTTTAATTGTGTCAATTCATTTACAAACTTTTAAATTTATGCCACCTTACAAACTTTGTCGACTGCTTTTTCAATCATATGTTCTTCATTAATTAACCTTCAAAGTTACATTTTAAAAATTCATTAGCCAGAATGGTGTGATTGATCTCTCAGTGATTTTTTTTACATGCATGCTCGATGTATATATTAAATTAATAAACACGATTCCTCTCGAATTTTGTGGGAGTTAAGGCCCCGAACATAATAATGTGTCTGATCAAATTATAAGTTGGATTACTATTGACATAAAAAGATATCATTCTTTAGACCGATTGAAAATGTACTATCAAATAAATCAAGACAATTAAAATACAATAAAATAAGAATGATTACATTTACCAAGTGTTGATTGAATTAAATGAAATGATGCTACTTTATGATTTAATATTGAACAAAAATCCCCTCATAAGGCCCCTCTTAAGCTTTCCTTTGTTCCTTACAAGGAATTTAAGGTTACTATATAAATTTATTATATCGCTACAAAGTTAGGGTAATGTCTGCTTACATCTTATCCTGCCTCGATCTTAAGTGTGAAATCACACTGGACGCATTGTTGTAATAACAATTTACTGTATGAAATAACAGAGGGTATGTAATGTCGGCTTACATCCTATCCTGCCCCGACCCCATGTGTGAAATTACACTGGGTATGTTTTTGTAATACAAATTTTCTGCCTAGAAAATATTATATATATAGACTTTCTTCTTGGGAGAAACTTCTCGGGGCCTGTTCCTGTGCCCATCCTGCAAATGGAAAAGCTGGAAATAAACATATCATGCTTCAGCATTCCCATGGCCTGAACAAAGTTTTAGCAAAACTTTTAGTATTTCGAGTGGTAGCAGTAGTTGTTATTCAAAATTTGAAAAAATTAAAGCAATTTTGGAGACGTAGTATTTTCTAATTGATTAGCCAAAGACAAACAATTATTCTCCAAAAGTACTTTCTTGAAATCCCTTTCTGACAGAAAATATTTTCCAAATAAGAAAATTTCGATGCATGGTCGGATAGGCTTTAAGTCTGTGTTTTAAGGAATGCTTACCTTACGAAATCAGGTAGAGCTTATAGGCTCATATAGATGGTTAGAGCTACCCAAATTAAGATAAATCCATAACTTGATGAATGAATGAGCAAGAACAAAATGCTCAGAAGAGCCAATGTGAGCGGAAGATTATATGTATTCTTGTCAATAAATGTTTACCTTGATTAGGATAAGTGAAGCCTGTTATGCTTAAAAGAACTACCTCCTCTGACCATACCTCTGCCCTTGATGAGGCACCTGAGTATTGTCCTAAAGTAAGGACCCTTTTGGGGTCCCCAAACTCCTTCATCTGCATCAACTCCACCTCTTTGATGATGCAAATAACTGACTGAAATGAGGCTCCATCTCTAGCTACCCAAGATATCAATTGTGTGATAGGATGAATCAACTCTCTCACAAATCAGCGAACCTTCTCCTTCTCAGTCGAAAGTATAGTTATGGCATGATGAGCTAACTTATAGAATCTGCCTTGTACTCCGAAACAGTCATGGAGCCTTACCTCAAACTCCCAAACCTCAATTGGCTCTCCTTGTAGACACTCCAAGGAATAAATCGATCATGAATGCATTAGAAATTGTCTCCAAAATCATCTAAGGAGATCCAACTAGAAGGAATCTTGTATCCTCGACCACTCCTTGGCTGGCCCATAGAGCTGGAGAGTGACATATCTCACACTATGTATCTATGCTAGTCCCACAGTATCTAACAACACTTTACAAGTGTTCAAGAACACATGAGCATCCTCAGTCTTCCCACCATGAAACTGAGGTGGGTCCATCATTCGGAATCTCTCATATCTCCGCTGCTCATTATCAGCAAAGGCAGAAATTGGTGAAATCTCATCAATTAGAGTTACTAGTCATTGCTCATCTTGAACCTAGGCATTGCGGTCTTGCTGCTAATCTTGAGGTTGCACCCTCAACTGTGTCTTTGAAGTACCAGGAGCAGTAGCTGGGCTACCTGCCTACACCAAAGTCTCCAACACACATAAGACTCTCAAAAGTGTATCCTGGTGTAGAGGTGCTATAGTAGACTCATGTGGAACCTACTCCTGTCTAAGCTCTATGGCTGGCTCGGGGTATATACCCCTCTCATATTTCCTCAGAGGATAAGCTCCTTGGCATTAGCCTCTAGCTAGTCCTCAGGTAAGACCCCTACTACTAGTTGGGGTCTCAACAGCAACATCAGGGGCGACCTCCCTTCAACCTATAGTAGCAGAAACTCTAGTCCTTACCATTTGTCAAAAGGACACACGAACACTCAACATATATAAAACCAGTGCATGAATTGATAAGAATGAAATGAAAGAGAGCTTCCTCATATCCTTGATAACCTCTCAAGGATAAGTAATAAACGTCTCCACTCTGATCTTCAGGACTCTACTAGACTGGGCTTGTACACATGTAAGACCTATGAACTTGGTGCTCTGATACCAAATTGTCACGACTCGAAATCTGAGTGTGATGACACTCACCTAACCTACCAAGGTGATAAGCCAAAATCCCAAGCAACATAACAAAGATGGATAAAGAGGAAGATAACAGTCTAAACATATAGATAAGTAGAGGAAAATAAGTTACAACTATCCTAAGGACTGGTGTCACATGTACAAGACTCTATGTTTAGAATACCCAATGAAATACAAGGCATAATGTCTAGTTCTCAAATATAACGAAAACATAAAGTGGAATCCTCAAGGCCTGCTGAGGACGTAAACAACAATCTCACAAGAAATTCGAAAGCTTGATCCAACAAGAAAGAAGGTCTAGCAAGATGGACCAAGCTAAAAACCTACAAAAATGTACCAAGGGTCGAGCACCAAACAATAGGGTACTCAGCAAATGGAACTAACCTAAGCTAGAGCAATGAAGAAAACAAGTAATTCCTTAAATCTCAATCACAATCTTCCGAACTACAACCTTGCACTCAAAAAACTCCTAGCAAAATATAATAAATAGATCACATTAATATAAACATACTCATCATATAACATAGTATCTCAACAGCACAAGTATATAAATAGATCCAAAACTTAAATCAAGATCATGGATACAATAAGTACACAATCTCATAAATAATATACGACGGTATCAGTCTGATACGAAAAGAGATGGGATAGATTCCATGAGACTTATACAATTCAATGCGATATCAAATAATCTTGATGCATCTCTTCCTTATGATATACATCCATTGACCATATATATGCCTCAGATCGAAAATCATAAGGGTCTCGCATAGACCATGTATCTATGAACACTGCTTGCAAAGACCTCGGCTAATGCTCACACATCTGGGAAAGACCTTAGACTCGTCCGAAAAAGACCTTGGACCACCGGCATATTACCTTGGCTTCACCGGTAGAGACCTCAACCACCAATCCATTTGTTACCTTACTATAACTCGGGCGTAGCCATCACAAGTATCAATGGACAAATAATAATAGATGGAAGGTGTATGATCACAATTATATCATAATATCATCGACTAAAATGATCTCATTGTCCCAATGCAATCAATATCTCAATATCATCAGTGTCTCAATAGAGTTAGTGTCCCAATATCAATAGTGTCTCATTATAATCAATGTCTCAATATAATCATATCACAATATAAGCACAATCTCTCTATGAACACCAAATGAATCACAAGACTAAATAGATTACGAATTCATAATTAAATTACAACTCCGTAGATATCCATATGAACAAGTATTCAATACAAAAGTCATGATCAAGCCTAGAATGGTAGAATTCTACCCCCAAATACTGAATTTCATGCACATAGGAGAATACAAGGTTCATTCATACCTAACAAAATATCAGAAGTCCACTTGCCTCAAATAAAGTTTCAAAATCAAGAAGAATCGTTGATTTACCCTGCTAAGATATTCAAAATTACCACAATCTATTGAAAATTAGTGCCACAATCACTTAATGAATATAATGACACTAAAATCAATGAATATAGGGATAAAGGGCAAAATGATCAAAAATCTCACACTGACAAATATAGTTGAACACTGAAAATTTATGTATAAAAATGTTTTACTCATAATAAGGAATATAGAGGTGAAATCAATTTTAAAAATAGAGCTAAGATGAGGAAGAGATCAATGATTTAAGTTTAGGAAATTCTGTTCCGAAAATCCCAAATTTCTACTATCAAATCCCAAATTAGAAGTTAAAAATGCAAATTAATCAATGAAAATAATTGGAATACGCTAGAAAGTTACCCAATCAATTTGCTTTCAAATCTTGAAAATCCTCTCTTAGAACAAATCTTGAAGTATCAAAAATGGTAGAAAGGATTTATATCACGTACTTTAAACTGAGACATTGTTCAGGCACCTACAATGCTCCACAAGCGTGGAAGCTAGAGAGGCATAACCCTCCCCAGATTCAACATTCACCCTGCAAGCATAGAGATTATGCCACTAGGTCTTTGCGAACGCACCTTATGAGGCGCAAATGCGGAGTACTGGTGTCGTATGCACTAGAAACAACAATTTACCAACTTAGCTCAAACAAAAACAAGAACTGGACTCTCTAGAATTCGTTTAGGGCCCTGTGAATACAAACCAAATATAGACCCTACCAGAAATGATGATCCAGACTCAATGGAACTGTCAACATTGGAATCTGAAACCTCCGCGACCTCGAACCCTAAAAGGATCATTTAAACTAGTTTCAAACCTAAAAACTCAAAATATTCATAGAACCTCTAAAAATTATAATGAGGGAAATTTTAGCATTGGTTTCACCACTTAGAACCATTGGAATTGACAAAAATTCGACACGAGCTCCCGAACCTCGAATGTTGATCAAAGTCAAACCTATGATCCAATATGAACAAAAAATACAACTTTGGGCCTAAAATCTCTTTTTTAACTCCTAATTCAGTTTTGTAAGTTCTTATAGACCAGATTTAGCATTTTACAATTGATGAAATTGACAAAATAAAATTTCAACGCTCAAAACTTAAAATGACCACATAAATCCAAATTTCCAACTTTAAGCCTTTCAAAGCTCTTTCTTTTGCATAAATCCAACTTTTTACAATATTTTCACAATCTAAATTCAGACCTATCAAAAAATGACCAAAGGCAACTTTTGAGAAGGGAAAAATGATAATTTGGTCAAAAGTACCAGAAATGACCTTCGAGGGCATTACAAGTGTGGACGGAGAAACTAATTCAACTAGTCAATGTTCTCAATTAAGTGAGATGGATATTTTGATGGAATTTATTGGTGGAAAGAAAAAAGGCAGAGTTAAAAGGTATTGTCTCTCTCCATCGAACTGTAAAGGAATCTAAGAAATCAATATCGACCTTATCAGAAGAAATTGATGTGATGATTCAGTCCTAAGTAAATTCTTCAATATTTGATTTGTATGCTCAGTTGTAGAACGAGTGGTAAAAAAATAAGAGGATGAGAAATGAATTGGACTTATTAAAAATGTATGCATACAGTCTTCAAATGAAGAACCATCTCAAGAAGACAACCAAACTGATGAGGATGAAAGTGATGATGATTCTGACAACGAGAATAAAAGTTATTCTGACCTCTGATGGTTCGTAGTGTTATTGAGGATTCATGTTTGGAATTTTTTTTTGGAACATGTAAGAATCATATATCATTGATGCAGACGTTATGAATTATGTTTTTAATTATTGGTCGTAACAGTTCATATTAGACCTGTGGTTGAATGATATTTTTTAGAATTGTTGGAGGTTTTGAATAGATTTTTGTCTGTTGTGAAATGTATCTAGTTCTTTACATATAAATTATTAGTTGGGGATTTTTATGGGGATGCCATGCTAAAGATTCATGAAAATTTTCTTTCAATAGCTTGTTCTTACGAATTTACTTAGTGTTTTTCACAGGAATTTCTCTTGTGAAATAGTTTTATAAATATCAGCATGAAATTTTCTTTTGGTAATTTTTACCTCCAAATTTTCTTAAGATTTACTTGGGGATCTTCACGGGGAATAATTTGCTAATTTTTTCCATGAAAATCCACAAGAAATTCGATTTCGTATGAAATTTTTACCAATTAATTCTTACAAAATTTTGATAGTTAATCGCAAATAAGTCTGCAAATTACATATATGCTGATTTATTTTTGCAACTAAATTACCTAGGAATTATCTAAATTCACTGGTAATAGCTTACCTATGCAAGTTTTACATTGAATTTGAATTGTCAAGAAATCCCGTAGGTAATCAAATTGCTTGAGATTTCATTGTTTTATCCCCATGAAAAGCCCTAGGTAATCAACGTTATTCTTGTAGTGTTAAAGACATGGGGTGAAAGAGGAGAGGCAACAGAAGTCATGTGAAAGAAAATCGGACAAGTTAAACAGGTGGGGGATTTTTATTGTGTGTTTTTATTTTTTTCTCAAAACTGCCTTCAAAGAACAATTATGCTTTGATACAAATTGGAGAGAAAAAAGAAAATAAACATGAAAAAAAAGAGATAGTCAGAAGAAAGTGGGCTAATTGAGCATGCACACAACAAAAGTTTACACCATGTAAAGATACATAAAGTAGCCTATCAAAACTCTTATATCTTGAAAGTTGCCTTCTTATATTTACATCTTCGATAAAGCTCCACTAGACATTATAAGTACATTTTGAATTCTAGAACTTTACAGTAAAACAATCAAAAAGTTACAACAAATATCAAGACAAAAGTTTTAAGTTGACAGTACTTAGAATCAAAAACAAAATAAACACCCTTTATTTGTGGGGAACTATCAATGTGTTTGCTCCATTTTTGTATCGATGGGAGGCTTCATATTCCATTTGCATTGTAGGAATTTGCAAAGACCACAAGATTTTGTGATTTTTTTCTTCATAATTCTGCTCTGAAAATATTCCCTAATTCCATCATAACAAAGTAGATAGGAGAATTAAATTTTAACCAAAATTTTCTCTTTCTGGTCCACTCTTGCCTTTTAAGCCAAATTCTCTGTTTTGCTGGATTGAGTTACGGACACTGAAGCAAAAATGTGCTATTATTATATTGGGGTCCTTCCCAACACAAAATGCATGAAAGTTGAATTGAATTCAGAGGACTCGTTTGAGGGTTCTTTCATAGAAAAAAAATAAAGATTAGTAAAGAAAGAGGCTCTAGTAACACTACACTTGACTAAACCAATTTGTGCAAATTACTCCTAAAGGATGGAGATTAGAACTTAAGTTATATTAGGAGACTAAACCAAAACACATATTCTTGGAAATGACAGAATCCAGACTACCTAACCATAAAGAAAAATGGACAAAAAATATGTGACAAATTAGCATTCAAAGAGAGGTTATTAATACACAAACAAACTTCACTTGTACATCTTAGAACCCTGGTACTTAGCTTATAGTTTAAGTTAAAAGAAAGTGTCCCAATAAGTCGGGAGTTAACTAGATTTCATTAACATAATTTAGTTAATGTATAATAAAATAGAAAATTATTTCTCAACCCTAGCATCATGTGAGGAAGAAGATGATAGGTTCATGAAATTGATATCCTTTGGTAGTGGGTTTGTGAAGTTGATTTCCGTTGGTGTTGGGTCTCTTGGTCGTTGCTTAAGGATATTTGTCACAACATCGGCACCTCTTATTTAAATGACTATTTTGTCATAAGCCAAAGCAGCTTCCTAGCGAGTGTTGAATGTTCCTAACCAAACTCGATTTTTTGATCTTGGGTCTCGAAGCTCTGACACCCACTTCCTCTGTCTAACTCATTTATACTTTTTCACATTTTCTTGCGATAAGTTGTATTCTTCTGTCATGACCAAGCCTAGGGCCTAGATGTGACTGGCGAATGCGGAACCTAAAGGAACCCCAAACAAGCTTCATAGCATATCATTACATATCCTTGGTCGCGAAAGCAAGATAATACAACATAAGAAACATGAACAAGGGGAATTGGGACTAAGTTAGAGAGAGAGAGAGAGAGAGAGAGAGTTCAATACTTAAATAACTTAGATGAGTCAAAGATCAAAGATAATACAAAACTTGTCCAACAACACCTCTAAACATAGATACTTAGTGGGGGTCAAGACAAAATAACCGGACTCACCCTTATGGTCATAAGTATACAATAAACGAAAGAGAGTCCTAATATATAAAATAAAATAATAGTCATTGTCCCTAGAATGGAGGACTCACCAACGCTAACTTGAACAATCCATCTAGCCATGTGTAGAATCAATAGGATCTCCGGTTTCTACATGGTAACATCATCTAGGTATAGAGTATGCGTTAGTAGGCTTGAATGTAATAAGTATGTGGGATGCAATGCTAGCAAGAGATAGGTAACATAATCGAAATGCATACTTATAGGCAAAGTATAGGTGTAATATCAATATGGCATGCATGCTCAACGCTTAAGGTAAAACATGCAAGTAAATCATGATCAAGGAATATAAACTAAATGTGAGAAACATACTCAAACCCTTTTGTACCAACCTTCATTAAATGGGCCAAAGGAACCCCACTCACCTTACGGTATAACCTTTTTAGAGAGTGTTATCAATACCCTACCGTACGACATAGTCTTTTTGGTAAGTAGTATAAGATGTCCCCTACTTTACGATATCATATGTTGGGTAGGAAACGTGATTCATTCTATCTTACGACATGAATTTTTCAATAGAATGTCCATACCTTATGATATGATCTTTTAAGTGGGAACCTTTAATCTTTCTACCTTATGGCATGGCTTTTTCGGTGGGGTGTCCAAACCTTACAATATAATATTTTCGGTAGGAACAATGAGCTATTCTACCTTACAGCATGGCCTAATCGCCAGGGTGTCCTTACCTTACGATATGGTCTTTTCGATAGGAATCATCAAACACTCTACCTTACGGTATGACCTTTTTGGTTGGAATCATAGAACTAGCTCATCAAGCTATTACATTCAAATCATCAAGAAAGAACTACTTATTTTACAAAGAACACAACAAAAAGAAGAACGTAACAACAACATACAACACCATAGGCACTTCTCCATGAAAACAACTCATATAGACATACCTATCATCACCACAAAGTCATCATATACCTACACTTCCTCTCTTCATTATAGATCAAAAGCATACAATCATCTCATTATCATTCCATCATTATTTCATCATCATATAATCATCATAACACCATTCAACTCATAAGATACACATTAGACCTTCAATTCCTCAAGAAACCCTAGCCAGACATTATATCAAACACTTAGCGGGTGTGTAATGGGGGTAAAGGACCATGCAATTTAGAGGTAAAATCGTGCAAAAAAATCTGTAGTTAAACCATCAATCAACACCTTGCAACACCCCCAAGACATTCACATGAAAACCCCTCATCGAATCCAACATTAGATCCAAGATTTAGAGCTCAAAATGTGCTAAAACAATCATACTTTCATGAACTAAAATCACTGTGTAGTAAATTTCTCAATATACAAGACCCACATGTAAAATCAACTTTATATCATGCAATATTAGTAAAAAGAGGGTTTAGGCACCATAGGTGGGAGTACCCCATGTTTCAACACCGCATACCATAGCTTTTGTAAAGTTCTTGAAGAAGACTTTAATGGAGATTTGAATCTTGGGTGAGATCCTTCAAGAAATCCTTGAGATTGGCCTTGAGTTTTGTGACTTGAATTTAAGGTTGAAATATGAGTTTGCGTTTGAGAGGATATTGGGGAATATTAAGGATGATGTGAGGGTGAAATAAGGCTAAATGAAGGGAAAAGCACGTATGGGAATGCTTGGGCCCAAGACTTGAAAGTCTTGAACTGAAATACAAAAACTAGGGCTAAAATAACTTTGGTCTACTTCACGGAGGCTACGCAGATGCTCACTGGAAATCTGCATTTTCTGCATAAACAAGTTCTATGAAAATGGGCACAAACCCTTCATCCAAACTTGGAATGAGGTGAAACAGAGTGCGTTAGAAAGCTAATTCAAAGAGATTTAATTTGGTAGTTCATGGGTCACTCAATTCTTTGTGTGCTAAGAGATATGCCCCTTCAAAGTTGACCCTCTTGAATAGCGTTTATTGCGATTTTTTGATTTTGATACGTTTCCGAGCACTTTCGAGGCACATTTTCGGGATCTTTTTGGGGTCATTACAACAAATCCCCCTTGGGAATATTCGTCTCCGAATGTAAAAGGGACATACAAGAGAAGAATAATCATAAGGAGATCAGCCCCAATAAGAATGCAACAATACGCTTTAAAACATCATTTTTAAAATCCCAACATAGGTGTAAAATCATCATGAACTTGCCAACAGGAACATGAATGCATATAAATAACATAGGAGCTTAAGCATGCGACTTGGAATCATAAAAGAGTCCTCCATGCCCGCTCAAGCTTCCCAAGAGATACATATGAATAGACGACTCTTCCCAAAGGGCCTTGAAAAGCACTACATCATTATCAATCAACTTCTCCACTCATCCATCCAACACCCCCCACCAAAACCTTCTCTTAAGCCAACATACCCTCCTTAACACCAACAACCTCAAAGTGTTCTATAACACTAAAGTCACCAACACATCACATCCACCTAGAATCATGGAAAATCGAACAAACCATAACCATACCATAAGCAATTCCCAAATTTATGCAACCTAACCAACCTCCCTTTACACTCTATAAGGACTCACAATCCTCAACTTAATTGTTAATCTTAAATACACCTAACCCACTTGGTACCATAACCACCATATCTTCATTGGGAGACAACCTCCACTCTGTCATCTTCTCGCCCAAAACTTCCAAATCTAATGAGGCGGAATCAAGGCCTTGCCTAATCTACACCTCTTAACCCAAAAAGATTTGAAACCATCAAGAATGTTATACCACCATACTCAACTTCCCTCAACTTAACTTCCAATCTAACCAGCGATAGACCCTACTAGTCTCCTCTTTGCAACCATCAACAAACATGCTAAGCTACCCATAGCACCGACCGCAACATTAGCCTTACCGGAAAAAAATAATGCACACTCATTCATAATCCTTAAAGAACTCTAACCACCTTCTTGCTATCCACAATGCACACCTATCATATTTAGAAAACAACCTCTCACCCTCCAAGACTTGTAAGACTACCCCTAAATGATTCACAAGCTCTAAACAAATCAACACCTCATCACTAGAGACCATTACAAATATATCAAGGTAGGGTTTTAAGACCCTATTCAAGAGACCCACAAATACCATCGGTGCATAAGCCAGCCAAACAACTCCACCAATATTCCAAATGATCATTCCTAGTTCAAAAGGGCACTTAGGGATATCACCTACCCTCACCCTCACTTGGGGACAAAACCCAAACCAAAGATCAATCTTAGAGAAGTGACTAACCCATCATAGTTAACTAAATAGATCGACCATCCTTACCCATCATATTATAGCCTTACGGTTTCTACACTCATTAGAAACGTGCTATGCAAATAGCCAAAACTACCCCAAGACCCCCATACAATAAGCTAAGTCGTCATCCCACAAGAATACTTACAATGTTCATGTACAAACTTCCAAAGAGGCAGTAGTTATTTTCCAAATCATTTCAATGAACAATTTGGCTTAAAAGCCAAACACTATTCATAATAATTCATACTTGGGCTCAAATGACAAAATCATAATTTCATAGTCATAATACTCATGCATAGAAATAGCTATTCATATGGAAAATAGTGCAAGCACCCAAAATGCTTAAAGAGCCAAAATCAAAGACATATATGTGACCACAATATTGTCGTAACCAACCTTCTATCAAAATCATACAATAAAATAAAATTGGGCTTGCCCATAACATAATTGTTTTCAAAATAATCTGTATACATGAAGGCATATGCTATGAACAATGAGGAAATTACATGGGTAATAAATACTCCACTTAGAAATCAATATTTATAATATGAAGTTGAAGTGAAAACATAATTAATTCCATCTTTAAATCTAAAGTGTAATCTCTCATGCATAAATAATTTCAAAAGGGCAACATGCATACTTATAACTTTATAAACCCAAATTAAATCCTCATATAACGATTTAGTCACATTAAAATCATCAAATAAACACTATCCATGCATCAATAGAATCTTAGAAATCATAATATTTAAATCCCAAATTAAAATAAGTAAAATCTATGAAGGTTTTGCTGAAAATAATTTCGGGTCTCCTTCATTGGAAGGGATCAATGATCAACCCTCATACACATGAATCCTACTAGCACCCAACCTTCTTCCTTATACTTGTAATACTACCCTCAAATGATTCACACACACTACCTCATTGGGGAACGAACCATATTATCATCACCAAAACCACCATAAACCTATTAGGGTAAGGAGTAGAGATCTTACTCATGAGACTTATAGGCATAACCATTGTATTAGTCAAACCAAAGGACACTACCCCAAAGTTCAAAATATCGGAAAGGACATTCAAATCCTCATCTACTACCAACAACAATTCTATAGACAAAACAACTTAGGTTCAATACCTCCATTTCTCATAAGATGACAAATGCAACCCTTTAGAGACTAATTGTACCTTAAGTCAAGAATGGATCTACCTCCCTTGCTACCACTTTGACAACCTCCCACTCAAAGATGGATACATTAGAGAATCGGGGCTACCTCTATGGACTCTACCATCTATGAAGACACAACATGCATGCAACCATTCCATCCCTATAATGACATACAAATCCACCATGCCAACTCCAACCAACCAAAAAGCAGGACCTAATATAATGCAAACTTGGATTAACACTTATAAACCTTCAAGCGACAATATACCCAAACAAGAGAATAGAACCAAAGATCCACACAACCACTTAGGAGCACAAGAAGCCCCACCATCTACTAAAAGAATAGAGAAGAAATAGTGAAACTCGGATCCATCAAAATCAAAACCTTCTACTTATCTTCCATCACTTTCCTCCTAGAAGTAGTATGATCAACTAAAAGACAAAGAACATTCGCTAGATGGGAAAGCCCTATCTCACTCCTAAAGCATGACATACACCATGAAGAAGGGAAACATTTTATAAAACATCTCATAGCCTCCTACTCATAGTTGTGGTGCACAACACAACCATGAATAAGACTATAATCGACGAAGCGTGTCAGACTCCGAGGATCTAACAACCTAGTGCTCTAATACCATCTTTGTCACGACCCAAGCCTAGGACCAAGACGTGATCGTCGAATGGGGAACCTGATGGAACCCAAACAAGCCTCATAGCATATCATTACATATCCTTGGTCGCGGAAGCAATATAAAATAACATAAGAAACATGAACAAGGGGAATTGGGACTAAGGGAAAGAAAGAGAGAGAGAGAGAGAGAGAGAGAGAGAGAGTTTAATACTTAAATAACTTAGATGAGTCAAAGTTCAAACATAATACATAACATGTCCACCAGCATCTCTTAACATAGATACTTAGCAGGGGCCAAGACAAAGCAACCGGACTCACTTCTCATGGTCATAAGTATAAAATAAATGAAAGGGAGTCTTAAAACATAAAATAAGAAAATAGTCATTGTCCTTGAAATGGAGGACTCACCAAGGCTAACTTGAATAATACATCTAGCCATGTGTAGAACCAATAAGAGCTCTGGTTCCAACATGGTAACATCATGTAGGCATAGAGTATGCGTTAGCAGGTTTGAATGTACTATGTATGTCGGATACAATGCTAGCAAGAGATAGGTAACATAATCAAAATATATAATTATAAGCAAAGGATAGGTGTAACATCAATATGGCATGCATGCTCGATGCTTAAGGTAAAACATGTTAGTAAATCATGATCAAGGAATATAAACTCAATATGAGAAACATACTCAAACCCTTTTATACCAACCTTCATGAAATGGGCCAAATGACCCCATTCACCTTACGGTATAACCTTTTTGAAGAGTGCTATCAATACCCCTATCGTATGACAAGGCCTTTTTGGTAAGTAGTATAAGACGTCCCTTACTTTAAGATATCATCTTTTGGGTAGGAAACATGATTCATTCTATTTTATGGCATGTCCTTGCAAATGGAATGTTCACACGTTACAATATGGTCTTTTCAGTGGGAACCTTTAGTTTTTCTACGTTACGGCATGACCTTTCCGGTGGGTTGTTCATACCGTATGATATAATCTTGTTGGTAGGCATAATTAGTTATTCTACCTTATGGCATGACATTTTTGTTAGGGTTTCCATACCTTATGATATGATCTTTTTAGTAGGAATCATCAAACACTCTATCTTACGGTATGGCCTTTTCGGTAAGAATTGTAGAACTAGCTCGTCAAGCCATTACATTTAAATCATCAAGAAAAAACTACTTATGTTCCCAAGTACACAACAAACATAAGAACCCAACAACAACATGCAACACCATAGGTACTTCTCCATGAAAACAACCCATATAGACACCCCTATCATCACCACAAGGTCATCATATATCTACACTTCCTCTCTTCATTATAAATCACAAGAATACAATAATCTCATCATCATTCCAACATTATTTCATCATCATATAATCATCATAACACCATCAACTCATAAGACATGCATAACCCTAGCCGGACATTTTATCAAACACTTAGCAGGTGTGTAATGAGAGTAAAAACCCATGCTATTTAATGATGAAATCATGCAATAAAAGCTATGGTAAAACCATCAATCAACACCTTGAAACACCCCCAAGATATTCACATCAAAACCCCTCATTAAATCCAACAGTAGATCCAAGATTTAGAGCTCAAAACATACTTAAGCAACTATACTTTTATGATCTAAAATCACTGTGCAGTAAATTTCTCAATATACAAGACCCACATGTAAAATCAACTTTAAATTATGCAATATTAGTAAAAAAAAAGGGTTTAGGCACCATTGATGGAAGGACCCAATGGTTCAACACCATACATCTTAGCTTTTGTGAAGTTCTTGAAGAAGACTTTAATGGAGATTTGAGCTTGGGTGAGATCTTTGAAAAAATCATTGAGATTTGTGTTGAGTTTCGAGACTTGAATTTAGGGTGAAATATTAGTCTATGTGTTTGAGAGGATATTGGGGAATATTGAGAATGATATGAGAGTGAAATAAGACTAAGCATAGGTAAAAATACGTATGGGAACCCTTGGGCCCAAGACTTGAATGTTTGGGAATGAAATAAAAAAAAGACAGGGCCAAAATAACACTGGTCCGCGTCGCGGAGGTGACGTGGATGCTCATTGGAAATCTGCATTTTCTACACGAATTAGTTCTATGAAAATGGGCATAAATTCTTCATCCGAACTAAAAAGAGGTGAAACGAAGTGCATTGAAAAGCTAATTCAAAGGGTTTTAAGTTAGTAGATAATGAGTCACTGAATGCTTTTGTGCTAAGAGATATGCTCCTTCAAAGTTGACTCTCCTAAATAGCATTTATTGCGATTTTTGAATTTTGATACGGTTGCTCTAAAATTCGGGTTAGACCCATTTCTCACTCAATTTGACCCCCTATACAAGAATATGAAGTCGGATTTTTGAATAATGAATGCATTTTTATATATATGAAAATTATGATTCCATGCACTTTCGAGGCACAATTTCGGACACTTTTTGGGGTTGTTACATCTTCCTCCTTGAAACTCTTCTTGAAATTGCCTGGTGTTTTGATTCTTAATGATGATTTCTATTTCAGGTGCCTTTTTTCATGCTTTGAGTTTTCTCCTCACTACAACAAATTAAATTTAATTATCAGAGACAAATAATTTCATCACTTATAAATGATATTTCGTCACTAAAAATCTTGTGTGACGAAAACATTTCGTCACACCATCGACCCTAAATGTGGGTCGCTAATAGTATATAAAGACAACTTAGTGATTTGTCGCTAAAAAGGTTAATTAACTAAAAAAATAAAAATCATCCCCAAATACATGAACATTTGTGACGAACTATTTATCATAAAAATTCTAATTTTTTTAGTTAATTATATGATTTTATTACTAAAAAAGATATTACCACTGACAAAGCTATATCGTCATTAATTATTTAGTTCAATCAATGACAACACTAATCGTCTTTAAATTATATGCATTTCGTAGTTAAATAATGTAATTTTGTCACTAATAACTGCCTTTTAGGTACAAAAAAGAAATTTATCCTTAAATGTATAAATTAGAGACAAATTTATTATTATAAAAAGGTTAATAATTTAGTAGTTAAATCTGTCATTAGTCACTATAAGTATTGCTTTCATTGCGAACATGTAATTATCACCATAACTTATCACGATTAGTAACAAGTACAATTGTCAGAAAATAAAAAATATCTCATATTTAATAAAAAGGGGTATTTATGAGACAAATATAATTTTTGTCACTAAATGTCCAACTTATGACAATCTTATTTATTTAGTGACAAAAACATTTGTCTTGAAAAGTTAAATTTAATCGTTGCTAAAAGTTACCTTTAGTGACAAAAACTTGCAAACATTGATGGCATTTAATTATTTCATATTGATACTAGATGTAATATGCTCGTGCAAGCTTAGGCCCAACAAATTGAAATTATATATATGTAGTAAAATTCATTCTTCCAGAAATGTTAGGGCATAAGTTCCAAACGAAACTTAAAATTGGAAAAAAAAATTAATTAAAGCCAGAATAAAATAAAATAAGAAAATTGAGAATGTACATTATAAAAAATTATTTACAGGTAACACACAACTTGAAAGATTCAAGTTCCTTGGGTCATCATATTTCGTGACAGTCTGCATATAGACAACATTCCATGCCAACAGTTCCATGACTTGAACAGTTTTCAAGATTTTCAACTACATAATAAGAGATAGGCCAATAATAAATTTTCTCAAGATAGTCAATAGTATCTTACATAAAATTCCAGGCTAATTGTGCTTCTGAATACCCAAGTTACCTTGAGAAGTCTTACTCCTCTTCTTCTATTTCTCTTTTTGAGCTCTTAGCTTCATCATAGTCTGCCTTTCCACTAAAGTTGACAGGGTCACACAACACTTCCACTCTTTCATTCTGTCAAGCCCCGAGTTCACACCCTAGGCATGATCGGCACCCAAAACCATTTTTGGTTCCAAGCAAATCACTTGGCCTGACTACTTACTCAGCGGAAGAATGAAATAATAAGTGAAAGGCATAAATATAATAATTTGAGAATACTAGAATGTGTGATTAAACTGAATAGAGAGAGTATCTCAAAATATCTCAACAACAACTAAAAAAGGAGATCTGAAACACTTGTCACATAGTCTAGGGAACCTCTAGCTAGAATAATCTATAGCAACTACCGGGACAGGCCTATGGTAGCCACAATTGAAAGAAATAATAAAAGGGAAATATAGATAAAAACTTCAAAAGCCTTCCGCTGAGAAGTTGCCACACTAATAGCTGGATGAATGTCTGGTACTCAACGGAGTGCCTGCTGAGGGACCCTATCACCTGCATAAGCATCATAAACGATGCAGGTACTAAGGACTTCAATATGTGAAATGTACGATTTGTAAAATAGCCAAAACGAAAACTCAGGATAAGGTTATGTGGTAAAAGTAACTAAAACACATCTCAAAATAAAGTAGCATAAGTAATAAATGCAGTACATGATGAAAATATAACATATGTTGAAAGTCTGTATGCAAAGTTGACTTGCTTTAACTTGGGGAGTTTCTGTAATCGAAAATCACCACTATGAGCATTCATGAGGATACACCATCTTACCCACGCTGCCAAAGCCGTCCCATAATTTTCCGGAGTAAGGAATGAAAACTAGTGGAGCGGATCCATCCCAAACTCGATCATCTCAGTGGCAAGGAAGAGCTGTACTTTTGGTATAATCCTATCCCATGTTGGCTAAATAGTTTATGAGTTCAAGTTATTATTACTCTCACTCATATCGGTGCTCAATACTACTCACAAAATAACTTTTATAATGCTCATTACTTAAAGAGTAAGAGTTCACAAAGTGTCTCTTTGATCTTTTGGGACTTATCCCAACTTAGCTATTCTTAAATTTTTCTCAACTTGTTTCTTTCTTTGACTGAAAAAGGTATCCTTACAAGTATCTCAAAAACATAACTGTGTTGCTCAGCTACCATGCAAACACAATGTTTTAAATACTTCTTAGATTTAACTCAAACTGCGAACTTTATAACTTTTCATGAAATAGATATAGGGTTCACATAATTTCAACCATAGTTGTAAATCTCGACTCAATATCTTATTTTAATAATAAAATAAACAAGAGTCATGATTGTTATCAAGAAAATATGCATGAACAGTATTTTGATGAAGTTTGCTAGTAATGGAGAAAACTTTGATCTCAACTTGCAATTATGATCTTGAGTGGAAGCTAGTGACTAAAGGTTCCAAAGTAATAGTAGAATAACTTTTGCAGGGCCTTAAATATTGTGGGAATCAACTCGTTGGAAGAACTGATGAGAATTATTGAAAGCCCTTACTTTGCCTTTTGAATAAACGCTTGAATTCTTGGAAAGTTTTAACGTTAGTGTGGTTAATAGTATATTTTAGGGTGTGATCGGGTGAAAACCGATGTACTTTAGGCTTAATAAGGGTGAGAAAACTAGAAAGATAATTGTTCACACTTTTTGATGCATTTATTAAAAAATAAAGTTGGTGTAAATGAGCTTAAAAACTTAACCAAGGAAAACTTTCCCCCAAAGTCCTGCAATGTAAGGAAAATAATTAAACTCCTATTTCCTTTCGAACAAAGTATACCATTTTCCAGCAACCTCGTAAACATCTGATTGAAGCCATAAAGGAGTTCTATACTTGTCAGTCATCAAGGACTTCTATACTAGTCACTGAAGCAGTACCACTGATTCAACATTAACAACACAAATACAAAATACCAAACTAATATACTCACAACACATGTTAGTAAACAAATTTAAAGAAGATGAATTGTCACGACCCAAGCCAAGGGCCTAGACGTGACACGAAGAATGGGAACCCGAAGAGGCCCCAAACAAGCCACTTAACATATCATCACACATCCTTAGTAGCGAAGCAATTAAATGACATAACAAAATTAGAAATAGGGGAAAAGGGAGTAAAGGAAGGCTTTTATAACATAAACAACAAACAAAGGAGTTAAGTCTCAAACATAGATACATAACATGTCAAACAACACCTCTACTATATAGGTAAGAGCGGGGGAAAAGATAAGCAACCGGACTCACCCTCATAGTCATAAGTATACAATAGAGTAAAGAGAGTCTTAATACATAGCATGAGATCTAAATCATTGTCTCCAGATTTGAGGACCCACCAACTAGCTTTGAATGGAAGTACTAGCCACGAGGAGGAAGATGATCAATTGGTGCTCCGATCCCTACATGGTGACATCATGTAGGCATCGAGTGTGCATTAATACGTTTGAATGTACTAAGTATGTATGATGTAGCGCAAACAAGAGATAAATGGCATAATCAAAATTCATAACATAGGCAATGAATAAGCATATAGCAATATGGCATGCATGGAGGTTTGTTGGAGTAAATCATGCTTTCATATAACATAATACATGTGTAAGGAGAGACCATCAATGTAGAATATACAAGGCCTACCACCTCCTTGGAGAGGAGAACGAGGTACAAACCTCTAAATTGGTTGATGGGGTACAAACCCCCCAACATGGTTGATAAGGTTCAAACCCTTCAACATGGTTGCACGGGTCTACCACCTCCCGAGCGAGGAAATCAAGGTACAAACCCCTCGACATGGTTACCCAGGCTTATAACCCCCCGAGTGAGGCTTGGTCAATTCCCAACACCATAGATATAATATCATATACATACATTTCTTTTATCATCATATAGTCATTAAACTCATAAGACATGCATTGGACCTTCAATTCCTCAAAAAATCAAAACCGGACATTTTATCAAACACTTGGCGGGTGTGTAGTGCTAGTATATCATCATGCAATTCAAGAGTGAAAACATGCAATAAAATGCAATGTAAAACCTCCCATCAATACTTGTTAACACCCTCAAACAATTTACATCAAACCCTTTCATCAAATCACATAATGGATCTTAGATTTATAGCTCAAAACATGCTTAGATAATCACAAGTTTATGAAACCCCAACATAGTTTTATAGGCAAATCCATAATATGTAATACCCATAAGTAAATCAACTTAGAACAATGCGTTTTGGGGAAAAAGGGGATTTAGGCACCAAGGGTGGAAGGACCCATTGGTTGAAGCCCACATACCTTAGACTTTGAGTTCCTTGGAATTAAGTTTGGGAAGAATGGAAGCTTGGAATGGATCTTGGAATCCAAACTTGTTCTTAAGTTTCCTTGAAATTGGATTAGAGTCTTGATGGAGGCTCTTTAGAGAATTTGAGAGTGTGTTTGAGATGAGAGTGATGAGTTTGATCCTTTAGAATAGGGTTTAGGTCTTTTGAGCATTGGAAGTCTAAACGGTCACTAGAGTAATTAAAATTTATGAAAATGCCATTAGTGAATGGGTGGAAAAATTGGCAAAGTGTTGCCCCCACTGAGGACTCCACACGTCATGTGGAGTGCCTATGGGAAGGTACTTTGTCAAAAAAATAGCGTTGGAACACTTCTGGAAAAAGACGTCTCATCACCTCCACGGAGACCTCCATGGGTCGTGTAAAGCCACTGCTCCTTGTAGAGGCCCTTGGTGGAAAGGTTGGTGCAAGAAAATGTTGACCAGGCCCCCATGCCAAGGGGCATGACTCCTGGTGGATGCCACGACCTGTGGGAATGGCCGTTGCTCAACATTTAGCCCCAAAACTCGCCTCACGCCCACTAACCCCTCTTGTTCACCTCCATGACCTGTGCCATTTGTAGTGCCCTATGACTTAGGCCAAAAATGGCTATTCCCAACCCCATACACCTCACACGACCCGTACAAGCTACCACTGCCTGTACAGGTGCCCATAGGGCTTTACTGCATGGGAGGGTCTCACGAATATGACCATAACTCCTTCATCCGAACTCGAAATGAGGTGAAACAAGTGCGTTGGAAAGCTAACTCAAAGGGCATTCAGTTGACATGTCATGGGCCATACAGTTCCAAGTGTGGTAAAAGTTATGCTCATTTAAAGTTTACCCTTGCCTGAACCATCACCCAAAACTCAACTCGTTGGAAAGTCTTGAACTCATCTAGGTACCAGAATATCCTATGAACCTAATACACCCCAAACCTAATCAAATGAGCCTTGAAACATGGGTACATAAGAGCATGGAGTTATGGGGTGTTATAATATCTCCCCCTTGGGAACATTCATCCCTGAATGTCAAAGAAATGTACACAAGGAATGTAGTCATGAAAATTTTAGCCCAAACATGGATGCAACAATGCACTTAAACATGATTTTTAAGAAAATCTCAACTTGAACATCAAAATTACCATAATCTTATAAACACAAAATATGAATGCATGCAAATGACATAAGAGCCAAAACATAAGACTTGAAATCACATAAGGGAACTTATTTAGTACCTTAGGCTTGAGTTGAATGGAAGAGATAGGGATATTTCTTTTGCATGTCCGCCTCGGCCTCTCATGTAGCACTTTCAACTTGTTGATTCCTCCAACGAACCTTGATGGAAGCCTCATCCTTGTTCCTGAACCTCCTTACTTGCCTATCCAAAATCTCCACCAAGACTTCTTCATAAGTCAAATTATCTTCCACAACATCAAGAGGCACAATAGCACTACGATCACCCATACATTTCCTCAACATAGATACATGAAACAATGGATGAACCAAATCTTTTTCACTAGGCAACTCCAATCCTTCTCATTACCTTATATAGACCAACATATCTTAGACTCAACTTACCTTTTTTACCAAAACAAACCACACCCTTCATGGGTGATACCTTCAAATAGACCCAATCACTAACTTTAAATTCCAGGTCTCTTCTCCTTATATGGGCATAGGATTTTTCATGACTTTAGATTGTCCTCAACTTTTACCTAATTAAGCTCATCTTCTCCATAGCCTCCACAACTAGATCCGGACCCAACAATGCCGCTTCCCCTACCTCAAACCATCCAACCGATAACCTACAATGTCTACCGTAAAAGGGCCTCAAAAGGAGCCATACCAATGCTAGAATGATATCTATTATTATAGGAAAACTAAATCAGTGGAAGACGATCATCCCAACCAGCCTTAAACTCTAACACACAAGTTGTAAGCATGTCCTCAAGAGTTTGGATGGTTCTTTTGGCTTGGCATCCGTTTGAGGGTGAAATGCCATACTAAGCTTTACCTTGATACCAAGACCTCTTTGAAAGGACACCCAAAAGTGAGAAATGAATTGAGAACCACGATCCGATATGATAGACAAGGGCACCCCATGCAATCTGACCAACTCATGAAAGTACAACTTAGCATAATCTTTGGCACCATAAGTAGTCTTAACCGGTAGAAAATGAGCCGATTTCGTCATCCTATCAATCACAAGACAAATAGAATCAAAGCCTTTTCTAGTTTTAGGCAACCCAACCACAAAATCCACGTTAATTTCCTCCCAATTCCAAGTAGGGATCTCTATATCTTAGGCTAGGCCACCCGACCTTTGATATTCGGCTTTGACTTATTGGCAACTATGGCAACTGGATACAAATTTGGCAATGTCTTTCTTCATATCTCCCCACCAAAACACAACCCTAAAATCTCTATACGTGTTGGTAGAGCCGCGGTGAATAGAATAAGAAGAATTATGAGCCTCATCAAGAATCCTCTCTCTCAAACCATCAACACAAGGCACACACAACCTACCTTTGTACCTAAGGGCACCATCTCCCCCTTGGGAGAAAACCTCCACCTTCCCATCACTAACCAAGGACTTCAATTCTAACAAGGAGAGATCAAGGTCTTGCTTTGCTTTTACCTCATCAGCCAAGGAAGATTTTGAACAATCATCAACGACAACAGTACCATTATCAACCTCTTCCAACGTAACCCCCAATCTAGCCAACCGATATACCTATCTTTCCACCTCTTTGCCACTACCATCAACACGAGCTAGGCTATCCATTGACACCCCACTCAAAGCATCGACCACACTGTTAAACTTATTAGGATGATAATGCACACTCATGTCATAATCCTTAAGAAGTTCTAACCACCTTCTTTTCCTCAAATTGAGATCTTTTTTTTGTCAAGACATATTGGAGATTCTTCTGATCGGTAAAAACATCAACATGCACTCTGTGCAAATAATGATGGCAAATCTTTAATGCAAATACCGCGGCGGCCAATTCAAGATCATAAGAAGGATAGTTTTTTTCATGCATTATGAGTTGCCTAGAGGCATAGACTATCACCTTACCATTTTGCATCAAAACACAACCCAAACTAACCTTTGAAGCATCACAATACACAACAAACCTTTCTATACCTTCCGATAGAGACAATATAGGGGGCAGACACAAGCTTATCTTTCAATGTTTGAAACTTTTTTCACACTCATTAGATCACTCAAACTTAGCCTTCTTTAAGGTCAACTTGGTCATAGGTGAAGCAATATAGGAGAACCCGTTCACAAACCTTCGGTAGTAACCCGCTAAGCCCAAGAAGCTCCTAATATCCAATGGGTTCAATGCTCTAGGCCAATTCCTAATGACTTCCATATTTTTACCATCAACTGTAATACCATCCCCCGACACCATATGACCTAGAAAGGTCACCTCCTTTAATAAAAATTCACATTTTTCATACTTGGCATACAACTTTTCCTCCCCCAATCTTTGTAACACTACCTTCAAATGACCCACATGCTCCTCCTCGCTATGAGGATAGATCAAAATATCATTGATGAAAACCACAACAAAAGAATCAAGGTAGGGTTTAAAGATCCTATTCATAAGATCCATGAAGATGGCCTGTGCATTGGTCAACCTAAAAGACATCACAGCAAATTCATAATGCCCACACCTAGTCCATAAGGCTGTCTTAGGAATATCACATTCCCTCACCTTTACTTAGTGATACCTGGACCGAAGATCAATCTTAGAGAAGTGACTACTTCCTTTTAATTGGTCAAACAAATCATCAATCCTTGGAAGATGATGCTTATTCTTTATAGTGACCCTATTAAGTTGCCAGTAGTCAATATACATTCTAAAGGATCAATCTTCCTTCTTCAGAAACAACACCGGTGCACCCCAAGGTGATTGGCTAGGCCTAATAAAACCCTTCTCCAACAAATCCCTTAATTTCTCCTTGTACTCCTTTAAATTCGTCGGGGCCATTTGGTAATGGGGAATTGAAATGGGTTGGGTATCGAGAAGGAGGTCTATACAAAAATCTATTTCTCTTTCGGGAGGAACACCGGGAAGGTCACTAGGAAAGACATTAAGGAACTCATTTACAATAGGTTTTTTCTATAGGAAGGAATTTGGGTTCCACATCCCTAACCCTCACGAGATTATACAGACACCCCTTAAAAATCAACTTACGTGTTTTTAATGCAAGAGATGAACCTACCCTTGACCACCACATCATGACTCTCCCACTAAAGTACAGGTTCATTTTGGAATTGAAATTTGACCCTAGGGGTTCCACAATCAATAGATCCAAACTATGCATACAACTAATCCATCCCAAGAATAAAATCAAAATCAACCATATCCAACTCAATAAGATCACAAGGCAATGTTTTATGCAAGATGCAAACGACACAATTTCTATAGACCTTTCTAGCAATAATAGATGTACCAGTATAGGCAAGACAATATTAAATGACATCAACTCATCCATTACTTAATCTCAACTAGGGATAAGGATTAGGGCCATATCAACTAACAATCATCCAAGACTCATACAATCACGTCAATATCAGATTACTATCAACATGGAACCTATATGGGAGTTTCTCTAACCGACAACCACCACCTATAAGCCAGTGATGATACAACAAAGAGATGTCATTGCCACATCTATCTAGTAACTTGCTGGGATAAGGGACTAGTCTGTTAGTGGATCCGACAGTCTGTCAAGTCCTCTTTTGGGACAAAGAAAACATCAGCTTTCACAGTTCAATGCTCTCCTACACTGGTCACGTAGTTAATGAGTGTGAGTGGGACTCACTCTTACCCATTTTGGTACTCAATACTCCTCCCATGGATCGATATGCTCATAAACTATCCATTAATCAAGAATTTCCATCAATTAGCCTCTTTGGGCAAGAAACCTCGAGTCATCTCATCATCTATCAACTCAAAGAGTAGTCATTCTTTCAAGATTAAATTCGACCTCTTAAGGACTCTAAGATTAAATTTGACCTCTTAAACATTATCATCAATACACTCAACACAAGACTCAATCCACAACATAAGCACACATATGTCACTAAGGCTCTAGACATCAGCCCCTGTATGCATTCTTGTAATCATTGACAAAGAAATCACGTAGGGTTTATACAATCATTCACATAAGTCATTAAAACAAATAGTTCAAGGTATCATGATCATCAATTTAAGAAAATATATGTAAAATAAAAGTAATTTTCAGAAAAATATGCAGGAATTTTGCAAACCAGACCCATCGTCATCAATTATTTACTCTCTACATTCGAAGGGGGTTCATGGGGAGAACAATCTCATGTTTTAGGTAGCCTTTACATACCTGGGGTGAAGATTGTCTTAATCTTCTTCAAGAACTTGACCCTGAATCCTGCACCTTCAAGTCCTCTCTTCTTTCTCTCTCAGGAATACGCACCTAGAACTAGGAAATAATGAGTTTTGAAACCCTTCGTATGAACACAATAATTTTAAACACGTTTTTGGGACTTAGGATAAGGTGGGGAATGATCAAAAGGCCCGTCCAGTAATTAATAGAAAATTTCCATGAATTCTTCACTGGTCCTGTTAGACCCCGTTTTCTTCAAATTAAGGGTAATTATCCAATTGGGGAAATTTTGTGGTGGATGTCGTGTAATTTGAACTTAAGTTTATTTCCAGTGCATGATTAGAGTATCAAGTGAAATTGGCGTGAATAATTAAGTTTGAGTCGAAAGTCCTCAATTGCATCAAAATAGAAAAGTTTGGGACTTAATTGGTCAATAGGCAAATATGGAACCCTTATGTTGCAATTTTGGAAAATTAAAAGTCTATAAATAGACCTCTTGTCCCCAAAGAAGAACACTTCATTTGTTCTTCATACTTGGCTTTAAA
>JAABOM020092220.1:0-28376 GCA_011800125.2 Solanum clarkiae | reverse complement strand
ATATATATATATATATATATATATATATATATATATATATATATATATGTATATATTTATTTATATGATATTATCTCTATAGTGTTGGGGATGACCAAGCCTAGCTCTGGGGATTGTAGGCCCGGGTAACCTTGTTGAGGGGTTGGTACTTCAATTGCCTAGCTCGGGGGATAGTAGGCTCAGGTAACCTTGTTGGGGGTTGGTATCCATCAACCTTGGTAGGGGTTTGTACCTATCAACCTTGTTGGGGGGTTTGTACTCAATCAATCTCATGAAGGGGTTTATACCTAATGCGCCTCTCCGTGGAGGTGGTAGTCCTTGTATTGCACTATAATGGTCAATCCTTACACTCATATTATATTCTATATAGGCATGATTTTACTTCAAGAATCATTCCTTCATGCCATGTTGTTAGTATGCTATCTATTGCTTATGATTATGCATTTTCCCTATGATGCCTATCTATTATTGCATTGCATCCTACATACTTAGTACATTCAAACATACTAACGCATACTCTATGCCTACATAATATCACCATGTAGGAAACAGAGCTCCTATTGATTCTCCTTGGGGCTAGACGGATTGTTCAAGTTAGCTTATGGTGAGTCCTCAAGTTCGGGGACCATATCTATCTTCTCTCAAGCTTATGTTTAGATTATTTCATATATGTTTGGATTACCTATAGTCATTATTATAAGACTGAGCCTGGTTGCTTGTCTTGGCCCCTGCTATGTATCTAAGGTTTAGAGGTGTTGTTGGACATGTTATGTATCTATGCTATGAGCCTTGACTCCCTCGTTTCTTGGTGTTTATGATATGAAAATTTAACCTTAGTCCCAATTCCCCTTGTTTATGCTTAGCTGTTGTTGTCATTTTAATTGCTTCTGTGCCCAAGGATGTGTAATGATATTCTATGCAGTTTGTTTGGGGTTCCTTCAGGTTCCCCATTCGCTGGTCATGTCTATGCCCTAGGCTTTGGTTGTGACAAAGATGGTATTAGAGCACTAGGTTGTTAGGTCCTCAACATCTAACACACCACATTGATTAGAGTCCTATTCATGGTTGTGAAGTAGACCACGTCTATGAATTGGAGGCTATGAGGCGTTCTAGGAATGTTTCACTTTTTCATGATTAATGTCGTGTGATAGAGTTAGGTCCCCTAATGCTTATTGCTAATCCTTAACCATTTTATTATAGGATATGCCTCAAGCTACTCATGATGGTGATATGATGAAATGAGGAGGTTCGCAATGCTCTTTAGGTGTTGACCAAAGCAGAGGCAAAATTGGCAACTCACCTCAATCATCAAACGAGTTCTCCCGAGATTTCAAATGTTAAGAGGAGAGGTAAGGAGGCCATGAGGGCCCGTGGTGAAGAGAAGTTCCAAAGTCTCAAAGGTAGTGGTAGTGTGGTACTTTATGATAGGTTCCCAAAATGTGGTAGACATCTTGATGGCCCGTACTTGAAGAAAACCAATGCTTTGTATGGTTGTGGAAAGGAGCGTCACAAGATAATAGATTGCCTACATAAACTCAATAAGAAGGCAATGATGGGGTGATTCATCCTAGATGCCAAAAAAATGTGCGAGAAAACATGGTGGTACATATTGGAGGAACACGAGTGTATGCCTTGGGTGTGGAGAGATGGGCCACAATATTCCATATTGCCCTTATGCTCAATACAAGGGTAAAGGTGGTGATGTTGATCAAGAGGCTCAAGGAGGGGATGACGAGCCTGATGTTGCTACATCTTCCATGCGTCTTTCTTGTGGCAGATACCGAATGTTGAAATTTTCTTTAGGCTTTGATATGTTTGCATTGATGGGCCCGATGTGCCACTATTTCTTTCATTATTATTTTGGTTTCTAGTGGGTTTCATGTGAGTGTCCCAAACTCTCTTTGGTGTCTATCTCATTGGTGAGCCTATTATTATTTGAAGGTTCATAGGTGTTGTCCTATGTCCATATTGCATTATCTTGCCTTGTGACTTGTTGGGTTAGTGTGGTGTATTTTGATGTTATGCTTGGGGTGGATCAGTTACGTCTGTGTTGAGTCCCTATTGAATGTAGGGCCCGTAGAGTCATTTTACGATTCCCTATTAAATTCATCTTTGTATGAGGGGCTTGTAAAGTAGTTGCTAGGGGTAAGTCTGTTTCTTCTCTTAAGGTACAATTGATCTATAAGGGTTGTATTTATCATCTTGTAAGAGTTAGGGGTGTTGAACCTAGGTCATTCCTATCGAGGTGGATCCGATGATCAAGGGGTTAGTGAGGTCCTTCCCGATACTCTGAATTTGGGGTAATGATTTTTGGTTCTTCTTATGCTCGGTTATGTCTATGGGTTTCATGAATGGGGTCTTTAGTCCCTACCTTGTTATGATTTTGGTAGTCGCTAGTGATGACGTATTGATTTATTTAGAGCTTGTGAACCATTTAGGGGTAGTGTTGCAAATCTTGGGGTAAGAGAAATTGTATGCTAAGTATGTGAAGTGTGAATTTTGGTTAGAGGAGGTTACCTCCCTAGGTCATGATGTGTCAGGGAATTATTTTAAGGTTGATCCTGGAGGGCATACATGATTAGAAACCGGCCTAAACCATTGACTCCATCGGACATTAGGAGCTTCTTGGCTCTTAGTGGGTTGCTAGGAGGTTCGTGAATGAGTTCTCTTCTATTGCTTCTCCTATTACTAAGTTGACCCAAAGGAAGGCTAAGTTTGTGTGACCGATGAGTGTGAAAAGAGTTTCTAAGCCTTGGAGAATAAGCTTATCTCTGCTTCTATCGTGTCTTTATCGGATGGGTTGGGAAGGGTTTGCTGTGTTGTGATGTCTCCCAGATTGGTTTGGTTTGTGTATTGGTGCAAGATGGTTAGATGGGAGCCTATGCTTTTAGAAAATTTGAGATGTATGAAAAGGATTATCCTATCTATGACCTTGAGTTGGCCGCTGTGGTTTTGCTTCAAAATTTAGCGTCACTAGTTATATGGGGTGCATGTTGATATGTTTACTGTTCACTAGAATCTCCAATATGCGTTCACCCGAAGGATCTTAACTTCAGACAAGGAGGTGATTAGAACTTCTTAAGGATTATGATGTGATTGTGCATTATCATCTCGGTAAGGCTAGTGTTGTGGAAGATGCTTTGACTAGGGTGTCTATGGGTAGCCTAGCACCTGTCGATGGTGGTGATAAAGGGGTGGCTAGGGAGGTGCTTCGATTGCCTAGATTGGGGGTTAGGTTCGATTGGCTAAATCTTCATTGTTTGATGACGTAAAAGCTAAGAAAGATCTTGACCTTGCTTTGTTGGGATTGAAGGCATTGGTAAAGAATGGTAAGCTGGAGATTTTCTCCCAACGGGGAGATGGTACCCTTTGGCACAAAGGTAGTTTGTGTGTGCCTTGTGTTGATGATTTGAGGGAGAAAATCCTTGATGAAGCTCATAGTCCTTCTTATTCAATTCACCCCGGTACTACCCAATGTATAGAGATTTGAGAGATGTGTATTGGTGGGGAGGCATGAAGAGGGACATTGCTAAATCGATTCCGATTGTCATAGTTGTCAACAAGTTAAAGCTGAACATCAAAGGGAAGGTCGCCTAACCCAAGACATCGATATTCCTACTTGGATGTGAGAGGTGATTAACATAGATTTTATGGTTGGGTTGCCCAAGACTAGAAAAGGGTTTTGATTCCATTTGGGTTGCGATGTATGACAAATTGGCTCACTTTTTATAGGTTAAGACTACTTATGGTGTCGAATAGTATGCTAAATTGTACATTCATAAATTGGTGAGATTGCATGGGATGCCCTTGCCTATTATATTGGATCGAGGTGCTCAATTCACTTCACTTTTGGAGGTCTTTTCAAAGGGGCCTTGGTACAAGAGTTAAACATAGTATGGCTTTTCGCCCTCTAGCTGATGGCCAAGCTGAAAGAACTATCTAAACACTTGAGGATATGCTTAGGGCTTGTATTTTCGAGTGATCATCTTCCATTGATTGAGGTTGCCTATAACAATAACTATCATTCTAGCATCGATAAGGCTCCTTTTGAGACTCTCTATGGTACGCGTTGTAGATCACTGGTTGGGTGTTTTGAAGTAGGAAGTATGGCCTTGTTGGGTCCGAATCTGGTGGTGGATGCTATGGAGAAGGTAAGGTTGATTAGGGAAAGGTTGGAGACATCCCAAAGTCGTCAAAAGTCCTATATCGAAGCGAGAAAAATAGAGCTTGAATTCAAAATTAGTGATTGGGGCTAATTGAAGATTTCGCTCATGAAAGGTGTGGTTTGTCCCGATAAAGAGGGAAATGAATTCATGGTTTGTGAGTCTTCATAGGGTGATGAGGATGGTTAGTGAGGTTGCATACGAATAGGAAGTACCTTCGGATACGAATATGGTTCATCCAGTTCTTCATGTTTCTAGGATTGAGGAGGTGTGTTGGTGATTCTCGTGTTATAGGACTCTTGAGGTTGTGGATGTTGTGGTGGAGGAGTCGACTTATGAGGGGGTATGGTGGAGAAGTTGGATGGATATGAGTAAAGGTTGATTTGTGAGGGCGTAGTGTTTGTCAAAGCCCATTGGGAGAATCGTAAAGTCAATACTATCTCTTAGGGAGCCGAAGTGGGCATAGAGGAGTGATATTTGTACCTCTTTCATTCTATTCAAGCTTATGATAACACATCAAGTCCTTTTATGGATTCTAAGTCTTATGTTTCTTCCCCTATGTCTTTGCATGCATTCATGATTAGATTGAGAAAAATAATAGTGATTTTAACACTTATGTTGAGATTTTGAAAATGGTGTTTTAAGTATGTTGTTACATTCTTGTTAGGGATGATCTCTTTATGATTACTCTTCTCTTGTATGTTTCTTTGACATTTGGGGATGAATATTCCCAATGGGGAGATATTGTAACGACCCCAAAAAGTGCCCAAAAATGTACCTTAGAAGTGCCCGGAATCTTAATTTCCACAAATGTCAAAATTCATGTGTGATATTGAAATCCGATTTCATATTCTTGTTCAGAGAGTCAAATTGAGTGGGAAATGGGTCTAACCCCAATTTTAGAGAAACCGTAGTGAATTTCAAAATTTCAAAGTTTGACGAAAATAGTGGGCCTACGCGTCACTGGTGCAATGCGCTAGTGTTATTTTTTGCTGTAATTTCGTCCAGCTTTTTTATCTCGGTCCAAGGCTTTTAGTTTTTGTTCCCAAGCTTTCCCATACATAAAAATACCTATACTTAGCCATATTTTTTCTTCATATCATACAAGACATTCCCCAATACTCACTCAAATACTTAGTCTTATATTTCTCTCAAAATTCAAGTGCCAAAATCCTCTCCAGATCTTAAGGATTGCACTCAAGCTTCAAGTCTCCATCTCCTATCTTCATCAAGTTCATCTCCAAAGCTAAGGTATTTGAGTTTCTTTCATGGGTTTCTTTCACCCATGATGCCCAAGGTTCCTTTCACCTATAATTTCATGATTTAAAGTTGATTTACAAATGGGTCTAACTTATTATGAAATTCATTGCACACTATGTTGTGGTTTATGAAATTGTGACTGTTTTACTATCTTTTGGATTATGAATCTAAGATCTATTGTAAGATTTGATGAATGAATTTTATGTATATTGCCTGAGGGTGTTAACAAATATCTTTGATAGTTTTACATTGGATTTTCTAGCACGATAACACTCTTCAATTGCATAGTTTTACACTAGCACTACACACCCTCTAAGTGTTTGATAAAATGTCCGGTTATGGTTTCTTGAGGAATTGAAGGTCCTATGCATGTCTTATGACTTAAACGAGTATACGATGATGAAATGATGATGGAATGATGATGAAATGACAATGAAAAGGGATGTATGTAAATGATGATGAAAGGAGTGTGTGTGTGTGTGTATATGTGTATATGTATGTATGTATGTTTGTGTGTGTGTGTATATATATATATTTATACAATATTATCTCTGTAGTGTTGGGGATGACCAATCCTAGCTCGGGGGGTTGTAGGCGTAGGTAAACTTGTTAAGGGGTTGGTACCTCGATCGCCTAGCTCGGGGGCTGGTAGGCCTGGGTAACCTTGTTGAGGGTTGGTACCCATCAACCTTGTTGGGGGTTTGTACCTATCAACCTTGTTAGAGTGCTTGTACTCCATCAACCTTGTTGGGGGGTTTGTACTCCATCAACCTCACAAAGGGATTTGTACCTCATGCGCCTCTCCAAGGAGGTGGTAGTCCTTTGATTGCCTGATAATGGTCACTCCTTACACTTATATTATGTTCTATATAAGTATGATTTTACTTCAAGCATCATTAATACATGCCATATTATTAGTATGCTAACTTCAAGCATCATTAATACATGCCATATTATTAGTATGCTATCTATTGCTTATGATTATGCATTTTACGTATGATGCCTATCTCTTGTTGTATTGCATCCTACATATTTAGTACATTCAAACATACTAACACACACTCTATGCCTATATGATATCACCATGCAGGAATCAGGGCTCCTATTGATTCTCCTCGTGGCTAAACGGATTGTTCAAGTTAGCTTATGGTGAGTCCTCAAGTTCAGGGACCATATCTATCTTCTCTCAAGCTTATGTTTAGACTATGTCTTGTATGTTTGGATTACCTATTGTCATTATTATGGGGGTGAGCCTGGTTGCTTCTTTTGGCCCCCGTTAAGTATCTAAGGTTTAGAGGTGTTGTTGGACATGCCATGTATCTATGCTATGAGCCTTGACTCTCTTGTTTCATGGTGTTTATGATACAAAAATTTACCCTTAGTCCCAATTCCCCTTGTTTATGCTTATCTTTTATTGTCATTTTAATTACTTCCACGACCAAGGATATGTAATGATATGCTATGAGGCTTGTTTGTGGTTCCTTCGGGTTCTCCATTCGCCAGTCACGTCTAGTCCCTAGGTTTGGTCCGTGATATAGTGGGAGCTCTTCTTCAGTTTATGACTATTTTGGGATGAAAATGGTTCATTTTTATCTTTAAAAGATACAATTAGACAACATAAAGTTGGGCTTGACCTGACCCGAATGTGTATTTAAGGGTTTCCTTTGTCATAAAACTTTAAGTTCTTGATATTACCACCTATTGATAGGCTTATTATCATTAGGTTCTATTCAAAATCATATATGTCTTATATAAGATGCCACCCTATAGATATTATGGAAGATAAGAAACACGGAGTCTCACTGAAACATCAATCGAATCCTGTATATTAATCTCTTTTCCTATTCATTACTACCTTGGTCCAGTAATTAGCACTAGGCGGGTTCTAATGTTGGCTGTCATTAGAAAACATTCAAAACAAAGAGAGTTAACTAATACATGCATGCATACTTTTCAAGATTACAAATTATCTAGTTTTACCTTATTAGTTTTTTATGGTTCCGACAACACTAGTTGTGGATTTAACTATTATGATTTTGGTAAGTGCAAGACTTATGAGTTTGAATAACTTAATTAAGCTCTTACAGAACATAATTACTCACAAGAAAATCCAATTCTTCAATGAGAATCACAAGATTGAAATTAGAAGATGAAATTAAAGTTTACAAGTGTTTCTGAAACTCTCCAATGTTTTTTTATACAGACTCTTTCTGTTCTCTAAGAAAAATAACCTAAAAACATATTTATAATGTTTAAAATACAAATTCAAAAAAAAAATAGGATAACTAAGTCGACAGGCTCCACGAGGTGCTCTAGGGGCTGTATAGTGATTTACGGCTCATAGTTGGGCTTTCATACTCTGTTGGTTGAATTCTAGACTTAGCTTCTACAATACCCCTCTATGGCCCGTAAAAGGTTTTATGTCCCATAAAAGGTTTCGTCTGATGGAATTTATGCAATTCTTCACTTTCTAATCCTCAGGGTATAAGACTTGATCTACGACTCGTAAAGTGTTCCACGTATTGTCTGCATATTTGTAGACCAAACTTCAAAAATCTACACTTCACTAGAATTGCACATGAAAACTCCTTCACGGCTTGTAGAATACTCTATGGCCCGTAAAGGGTCTCATGGATCCTCAAAATCAGCAACTTCTGCATATTTTGCCCAAACATTGTGCCAACCCTGAAATCCTGCTAAACAAACACATAAACACATCAAACCTACTAACATCGCATTGAGAACACACAAAATTCAAAGTTTTAAGAATCAAAAGTGTTGTATTACAATAGCATATCAACACCGTCAACTTTAAATTGTGGGTTTTCCTCAAGTGACGGACTCAATCTAAATAAGCAATATAGAAATACACATGCCTCAACCTAATGACATACATTTCATCAAACTTAAGCACAAATACCCACACCACTTTTTAAAACACAACCAGATAGCTATCAGACAAACCAATAAAAAAAGAATAATACATGTGACTATGCAATTATTACAAGCGAGGTACTATCAACAAGCCATAATCACTGAATAAATCAAATATTAATAATGCAATGCAAGCGCCCTCACAAAAAGAAGTCCCATATCTCACTCTTAATGATGTTTTCAAGTATAATTCTGGGACTATGCAAAATCACTCACTCTGACAAAAGATATTCATGTATCATACCCAATACCATATGCCTGCCCATATACTCATGACTAAGACCTTTGACTACTTGGACTAGGATCACTTTAGGACTTTACAGGCTAGTAACATAGGCTCTCTTGACTTTGGTTTGATGTTTTGGGAACATAGTGACTAAAGAGCTCCTTGACACTACGTTTTTCTACACTTATTATCACAAACCAAGCCTAGGGCCTAGACGTGACACGATGAATAAGAAACAAAAAGGGACCCCAGACAAGCCTCTTCGCATATCAATCGCACATCCTTGGTCACGGAAGAAATATAGACATTTCAAGATATATTAAAAATGGGAAAACAGGACTAAGGAAAGTCTTTAACATTCATAAAAAAATAAGAGAGTCAAACTCATAGCATAAATACATCATAACATCCAACAACTCCTCTAACTTGGAATGGACTGGGGGACAATATACATTCTGGGCTCACCCTCATAAAAATAAGAATAAGTATTCCAAAATATACAAGATGTAGTCTAAACATAAGCGTGAAAGAAGATGGATATTGTCCCTAGACATAAGGACTCACCAAAAGGTAACTTGAATAATCTGTCTAGGCACGTAGAGAAGAAACAATAGGATCACCAGTTCCTAGATAGTAATATCATGTAGGCATAGAGTATACATTAGTATGTTTGAATGTACTATGTACGTAGGATGTAATGCAACAAGACATAGGCAATATAGTCAAAATGCATAGGCATAAGCAATAGATAAGTAAGATAACAATATGACATGCATGATCAATGCTTGGAGTAAAAGCATTCTTTTAAATCATTCAACTCGTACATATCATAATGCATAAGTGTGGGAAGAGACCTTAACCGACATAGAATAAGACCAAGCGAGCTACAACTTGGAATCCTGATGATTACCTATCATGGAATCCCGGTGATTACCTATCATTGGTAAAGAGGTGGTCTACTTGCCAAGGTAAACCATATTTCAAATTTATGGGAACATGACCCAATTTCATATGAAGTAACCCTCCTTACGGGAACATAACTCATTTTGGAAAGAATTTCACTAGAACTTCACCTTATTGGAACCCGACCCATTTCTGGAAGAATCTCAGGAGAAAGTGTACTAAATGGATCCACTAGCAAAGCAAGGGTAAAACATCAACCCATGCTGGCACATAGTTTAAGGAAAGAGAGAAAACCCTCCATCCATTAGTGCTAAGCCTAATTCCATGAAATACTTATAATAATCATACTTTAATAATCATACTTTAATAACTTGCAAGAACATAGAGACATGGCATGAGTATCTCTAAAAAAGCTTTGACCTCTAATGGTGAGCCTAACTTCAAAACATAAGAATATATCATCATCAAACATTGCCTTTGCATTAACATCAACATCAAAGGCTCACAAGAAGTAAAATCTTTGAAAATTAGGCTTAACTTCATACTTGCATAAACATAGATAATTTCATAAATTCATAACACATTTGATAGCCCATATTCATCATAATGTCACTTGACTCATAAGTCATACAATAGATCATCAGTAACTCAAGATTCCTTAACGGAACATTTTTATCAAACACTTGGTGGGTGTGCAATGCTAGTTAAAAATCATTCAATTCAAGAGTGAAATCTTGTAAGAAAACTTAGTGTAAATCAACCCACCAACACTTTGTAATACCATCATGCAAAATACATTGAAACCCCTTATCAAATCTAATAATAGATCATAGATTCATAGCTTAAAACATGTATAGTGACAATAGACAAACCATCTCATAATATAAGCTCGAAAGAGGTAGACATATGTTTTAAATCAACATTTCATAAAAAACCCCAACATAAATTGTAACCAAAATCCATAATAAAAAATACCCATAGGTAATACAACTTGAAATAAGCAATTTGCATGAAAAGAAAAGTTTGGACTCCATAGTTGAATAATACCAATGGATGAAACCCACATACCTTAATCTTGGAGTTTCTTGAAGAAAAACTTGAGGAGGACTTGGGGCTTGACTTGGTCTTGTTGAATTCCAAGAAAACTTCTTGAAAATCTTGAGAATAGATGGAGATTTGGTGAAGATTAGAGAGGAACTGGAGACCTTTTTGGTGACTTTTTAGTGCTAAAAATGGCTAAAGAATGAGAGATTTTCGTATATATAGGTATTGGGTTACTACCCAATCGCCTGGGAGGAAAAAGAGAATTTTTTAAAAAATTTTGAACTAGTCCGCGCCAGGTCCACGTCGCAGACGGATCACGGGCAACAACTATTTTTGCGAAGTTTCGACAAAAAAATATTTTCTTGGCACAGATAAAATATACTTTGTAGGTACTCGTTCACCCACACAATTTTGCCCTCTGAACAAGAATGTGAAGTTGGATTTGCGAAATTCAACATGGATTTTGAGATATTAAAATAAAATGCATCATAAGGTCCTTTCGAGCTAGAGGAAGGGTGTTTAAATATCCTCGAGTTATAGATATAAGGAAATTACGATTATGGGGAATTCCTAAGCAAATGTGGGGCGTTTTAATGTCTTCCCTTGGGAACATTCATCCCCGAATGTCCAAGAAACATGAGAGAAGCAATTACGAAGGTTCCATCCCAACATGAATGCAATAAATTCACTTAAACCTCATTTTTGAAAAATTTCAACATGAATGTTAAAATCACTATAAACTTGCTACCATGAACATGAATGAATGCAAAATGACATAAGGCATGAAACTTAAGACTTGGAATCATAAGAAAGGCTTAGTTTTGGATATCATAAGCTTGCATAGAGTAAAAGAGGTATATTGCTTTTTCATGTCCGCTCCGGCTCTCCAAATGACACTTTCTACTCGATGATTCTTCTGAAGGACCTTGTCGAACTACACATCCTTATTTCCCCATCTTTTCACTTGTCTATCCAAGATCTCCATCGAGACCTCCTCATCGATCAAATCTTCCTCCTCAACATCCACAACCTCTGAGTTTCTATAGCACTTAGATCACCAACACATCCCCTCAACCTAGACACATGGAAGACTGGACGAACCATATCCATATTCATAGGTAATTTCAATTCGTGTGCAACCTTACCAATCCTCCTCAAATTTCCATAAGGACCCATAAACCTTGGGCTCAATTTTCTCTTCTTGCCAAACTGGACCACACCCTCCATGGGTGAAACCTTTAAACAAAACCAACCATCAACACAAGCACACATAGCCGATCTTGGTACTAAGGGCACAATCTCCCCCTTGGGAGAAAACCCCCACTTATGATCCCTCACCAAAGCCTTCAACTCTAACAAAATGGGATAAAGATCTTACTTTAACTAGACCTCTTTAACTAAAGAAGATGCAGAAACGTCAAAACCACTACACTGCCATTCACAACTTCACGCATCCTCACATATTCCCAACCTAGCCATCCAGTGTACTCTCCTAAGAACCTCTTGCTACCCATAAACTTCACTTTCCACATTTAGCAATCAACCTCCCATCCCTTAGGAGTTGCAACACTACCCTCAAGCAATTCACATGCCTTCCTTCACCCTAGGAATAGATCAAGATACTATTAATAGAACCATCATAAACAAGTCAAGGTAAGGTTTAAAGACCCTAATCATAAGATCCAGAAACATAGTTAGTGCATTTTCAAGCCAAAGACATTATCCAAAATCTAACATATCGAAAAGTACATTAAGATTCAATGACAACCAGATTTGACTCAATAAGAAAGAACCTTTGACTCAACATTCCTAACCCTAACAAAAAGACAAGGACAATGTTTGGAAATCTACCCTTGGCCCTAAGACACAAAATGAATCTACCCTTGACCACCGTATCACAAATATCCCACTCAAGGACGCTTCACTAAGGAATTAGAACTTAACTCTACAGGTCCCATAATCAATAGAAGCAGAATATGTATGCAACCAATCCATCCCAAGAATGACATCAAAACCCGCTATATCTAATTCAACAACATCACAAGAAAAGATTTTATGCAAGATAAATAAGGGATAATTTCTATAGACTTTTCTAGCAACACTAGACTTACCAATGGGGGTAGACACCAAAAAGTTCACATAACAATTCGGGACACACATGAAGCCCACTAGCAACAAAAGGAACCATAAAAGAAATAGTGGTACCTGGACCTATCAATGCATACACCTCAAAGTAAAATGAGTCCTCAACATACCGATAGCAACATCAGGTACCTCATCCCCTCCTTGCCTCCCTTGAAGAGCATAGAACCGATTATATCATGGAGCACCCCCTTGGCCACCTTGAGCCTTTTGAGGACCGCAATCTCTACCCTTGGGTTGAGTATGAGGACAACTACTAAATTTGTGACCAAATCCATCACAACCAGAGCAAGCATTAGATTTCTTCAAATACGGGCCACCGTGGCCTTTCACACACTTTCGGCATCTAGGCTTTGTCACCCCCTCAATACCTCCTTAGAATCTTTGATTTTGCACCCTATCATTGGTAAACCCCTCGTTGGAAGCATTGGGTGACTCTTAGACTTGGAACTTGTGGCTTTGAGGAAATCGGCCACCCTTGGAACTTTGGAATCCACCTTCAAACCGAGCCCTCTTGGACTCACCAACCTTCTCTTCCTAAGCTTCTCTCCCTCTAATTGCTCGGCATAAGTCATGAGGCGAGAAAAATCTATATCACTAATCAACATGGCGGTATGACACTCCTCATTCACCAAATGGGATACATCCATCACAAACTTGTTCATCTTAAACCTTGGCTTGGCCACCAATTGTGGAGCATATTTGGAGAGTTGGTTGAACTTGAGGGCATACTCTATCCTTGCTTCAAATTCATAAATTCCATCATTTTGGCTTCCCTTAGCTCAAGAGGGAAGAATCAGTTGAGAAATGTCGTTTAAATTCCTCCCAAAGGATCACATTATCGTTCCCCTTCTCCACTTTGCATTGGGTGAACCAAATTTGAGCCACCCCTTGAGTTGGTAGGCTTCCAACTCCATTTTTCCCTCCGAACTAGCCCTCAAAGTTGATAACACCTTATACTCCTCACTGATAAATTCTTGAGGGTCCTCATCCACCTTAGACCCGTGAAACGCCGGTGGGGTTCATCCTTGTAAAATCCCTCACCCTAGAGGCTAGAGTAGGAACATGAGGGTCTTGGGATCCTTGGTTGATTTGATTATTCATGGCATGAGCTAACATGGTAATAGCGTCTTAGAACTCCTTATGAGCCACTCCCCCATCTTGAGGAGCGGGAGGGGCTAGTTGATCTGCGAGTGTATGGGCTCTTCTTCCTCTTATAATTGGTATGATTGGGAATATTAAAGAATATTCATTAGGGGAAAACTTTATGTTAACTTCTATAGCATGACATAGACCATGAAAAAGGGAATCATTTCCTAAAACACCTTATAACCTCTTACTCATAGTTGTGGTACACTTCACAACCATATGTAAGACTCTAATCGACGCATTGTGTCTGATTTCGAGGACTATTAACAACATAGTACTCAGATACCAAGTTTGTCACGATCTAAGCCTAGGGCCTAGACGTGACATGACAAATGGGAACCCAGACAGGACCCCAGACAAGCCTTTTAGCATATTAATTACTCATCCTTGGTCGCGGAAGCAATATAGACATTTCAAGATATATTTAAAATGGGAAAACGGGACTAAAGGAAGTCTATAACATTCATAAAAAGATAGGAGAGTCAAGATCATTGAATAAATACATAATAATATACAACAACACCTCTAACTAGGAATGGAGCTGGGGCCAAGACACTTTCCGGGCTCACCCTTATAATAATAAGAATAAGTATTCCAAAATATAAAAAATGTAGTCTAAACATAAGCATGAAAGACTATCGGTGTTGTCCTTGGACATAAGGACTCACAAAAAGCTAACTTGAACAATCCGTCTAGCCACGTAGAAGAGAATCAACAGGAGCTCCAGTTCCTATATAGTGATATTATGTAGGCGTAGAGTATGAATTAGTACATTTGAATGTACTAAGTATGGAGGATGCAATGCAACAAGACATAGGCAATATAGTCAAAATGCATAGGCATAAGCAATAGATAAGTAGGATAACAATATGACATGCGTGATCAATGTTTGAAGTAAAAATATGATTGTAAATCATTCAACTCGTATATATCATAATACATAAGTGTGGAAGAGACCTCAACCTACATAGAATAAGACCAAACGAGCTACAACTTGGAATCTCGATGATTACTCCTTATTGGTAAAGAGGTGGTCTACTTTTTAAGGTAAACCATACTTCAAACTTACAGGAATAAGATCCAATTTTGTATGAAGTAACTCTCCTTACGGGAACATGACTCATTTTGGAAAGGATTTCATAAGAACTTCACCTTACGGGAACCCGACCCATTTTTGGAAGAATCTCAAGAGCAAGGGTACAAAATCATCCTATGTTGGCACATAGTTTAAGGAAAGAAAGCAAACCCTCCATACATCGATGCTAATCCTAATCTCACGAAATACTTATAATAATCATACTTTAATAATCATACTTTAATAACTAGCAAGAAACATAGAGATATGGCATGAGTAGCTCCAAAACATCTTTGACCTCTAATAACGAGCCTAACTTCAAAACATAAGAATATATCATCATCAAATAATAACCTTGCATTAACATCAACATCAAAGGCTCACAAGAGGTAAAATCTTTAAAAATTAGGCTTAACTTCATACTTGCATAAACATAGATAATTTCATAAATTTATAACACATTTGATAGCCCATATTCATCATAAAGTCACTTGACTCATAAGTCATACAATAGATCATCAACAACTCAAGATTCCTTAACCGAACATTTTATCAAACACTTGGTGGGTGTGCGATGTTAGTTCAAAATCATGCAATTCAAGAGTGAAATCTTGTGAGAAACTTAGTGTAAATCATCCCATAATACTTGGTAATACCATCATGCAAAATATATTGAAATCCCTCATAAAATCTAATAATAGATCATAGATTCATAGCTCAAAATATATATAATGACAATAGATAAACCATGTCATAATTTAAGCTTGAAATAGGTAGACATGTGTTTTCAATCAAAATTTCATATAAACCACCAACATAATTTGTAACCAAAATCCAAAATAACCAATACCCCTATGTATTACAACTTTAAAACATGCAATTTTCATGAAAAGGAAAGGTTGGACTCCATGGGTGAATGGTATCAATGAATGAATCTCACATACCTTAATCTTGGAGTTTCTTGAAGAAAAACTTGAGGAGGACTTGAAGCTTGACTTGGTCTTCTTGAATTTCAACAAAACTTCTTGAAAATCTTGAGAATAGATGAAGAATTTGGTGAAGATTATAGAGGAATTGGAGAGGTTTTTGGTGAGTTTTTAAGGCTAAAAAGGGCTGAAGAATGAGGAATTTTCGTATATATAGGTGTTAAGTTATTACCCATTTTCCCTAGAGTAAAAGAGAGTATTTCAGAAATTTTTGAACTAGTCCGCGCCAGCTCCGCGATGCAGACTGGTTGCGGACAACTACTGTTTTGCGAAGTTTCGCCAAAAAATTATTTTCTTTGCACGGATAAAATATACCTTGTAGGTACTTATTTTTCCATGCAAGTTTTCCCTCTAAACAAGGATATGAAGTGGGATCTGCGAAATTCTGCATGGATTTTGAGATATTAAAAAAAATACATTATAGGGTCCTTTCAAGCTACGAGGAGGGGAGTTTGAATATCCCCGATTTAGAGATATAAGAAAATTATTATTATGTATATTTCCTATGAAAATGAGGGGCATTTCAATTTTTCCCCACTAATACTGTTACTTTTCATTCCATTCTCCCTTTCTCATATTTCAAGATTTTCTGGGTGCTTTCTTTTCATTATTATCTTTTTGCATTGTTATTATACTTCATTTTTCTTTGTAGTTCATAACTAAGGCATCACTCATTTTTTTTGCACCCAATACACTTTTTTATTCCTTTTCCATGTATCACTAACTTTCTTCCTTATTTTATGTTTTACCCTTACACTAGCCACCCTCAACTTAGGCTTTTGGCTTGAGTTGATGTTCACATTATCCAACCTTGGAACCAAGGCTAGTTGTTAGCAATCCTCAACATAGGATTTTTGCCTCAGTCAAGGTGCACAATGTTCAAGGAAGGACCAAGGTCAATTTCAGGATTTTACAACTAATAAGAATAGGTCACTTAGGTTTTTACGAAGAAGAGATATATTTTAGGCTCAAACATTTGGATCAAGGGATATTCTGCACATTTAGTTGGTTATTTAGGCTAAGTGGACTATTATGAATAATGGCTTAAGATCCTTTCCTCATGAACTAACCTAAAGTCTAAATCAAAGTAACAAGGCAAGTTTCGAATTAAAACACAATACATGAATTTAGCAAATTACGCTCACATCACATGACACTAACTGTATTATCAACACAGACTCTTCGATCATACTTTTCATCTCAATTTCATCCTTATTTCTCAGAATAAAAACACTGCTTACACAATTAAACATGCTAGACTGATACTAGACTAACTAATAAAAAAATTGGTGGGTATCATTTTTCAAAAAAAGCACAAAATACATATATGCCACATATATCAGTACTATATGCTACCAATACTACCCGAAAATCCTAAATATGTTGGTTCTACAGAAAATAAATGTCCATGGAGAAAATGAACACAAGCAAGGAAACCATTAGGATTCAAAAATTGCGGTAGTTATAGACCAAGGCTACTTAGACTTCACTGAGGCCTATAACTACCTACACCCCATTGAAAAAGAGGTGCATTTTCCTCAATGCACAAAATCAAATAAAATAAAGAACTGGGGTAAAAAAGAACATACCTGGGTGCCTAAGCGCTAGTGTATGGGTAAGTCTGACCACCCTCAACTTACGTGGTGGCCTCCTCAGTAGTAGAACCATGATCAAAGGGGCCAAGAACCCTCACCTGCTCGAGGGAATGATCTTGTCATATTTCCTCCTCCTTCCTCGACTGCCTCAAGATGAGCTCGAGCTCGTCTTGCTTAGTCAGCCGCACATGTAACCGTACTGCATCTAAATCGTCATCTGAGGTAGGGCTTCTTCCCGTGGGAAGGCTGTATAATATCCTCAAGAGAAAAAAGTCTACCACCGGCACCAAGAGTGTAGTCTTTGGCAATGATAGCGGTGCTACAGATGTTGCTTCCATGTTAGCCTGAAGTCGCTGGATCTCCATCTGTAGGGCTATCATATCACTGGCCGAGCCATGCTTAGACTCTGTTGGACCCTCAACTTGAAGGCATAAATGAGGGCATCCATAGTGGAAAGTTTATCCTGAACAGTAGTGACCGCATATACCTACATGCATCCCTCAGACTCTGTAATGGCCTGGTGGAACTAGGGCCTAATTTGCTGAACTAACTGAGTCAACTAAGATTCAATATTGGCCAGTCTTTGTGCTATGTATTAAATAGATGCCGTAGACACATAAATCATGTTCGTGGGTGTTTTCTATGATGAAGTGGTCTGTGGTGTAGGAGTAGTAGTAGTGGGAGCCCTCTATATCTGGCTCGGTCTATAGGGACCTCTCCTCTGTGGTGGTAACAATGATGGTAGTGGATGGAACCTCAGGCGGTGGCATTGAGGTGAACATCTCTGGCATGGGAGTTGGCTGGTGCAGTGCTCGCCGGAGTGCTATCGGGTTCTCCTCAGCCCTAATGAGGCTGGCATCCAAAGTATGCTACACCTCGATGAGTGAGCTGTTGGTATAGACTCTCCACTCCTGACTGTAGACAAAGTCTGTAGATCAATCATAGGAAGGGGATGGAGGTAGACCGCTTCAAGGATGCCTCGTACATCTGCTCGGTGATGAGGTGGGCCCAATCTATCTCATAGCCAGCCAAGATGCTGGCAACTTGGCATTAAAGTATTATCTGCAAGCATCATCTAGATCCGTGATTTAACATCCACCACAAAAATTTGGTAGAGAAACTGAGAAAAGCCTTCACAATAGGCTCCAAATGAGTAGCTACCTATGCAGGCTCCGAACCCTGCTCAACAATAAAACTAGCCATCCATCTCATCAATTTGGCTCTACGATTGTGGTCTTTCATCAGATCCAAGTCCCTGGTCTGCCTCACTCTGTGGTCAAACTCTACTGTGGATCTGGAGGCTAGGAACTCGGGCCCAAATAACATATGAAAGATGCTTGTCTCCGAGAGGTCCACCTGCCGACCCCTCACTATGGTCTGCATCAGTCTGGGTCGAGCGAGGGGTTTCTTCTTCTTGGGAAGAGTGCTTTGAATGGTGGCTGGATAAGATGTGTAGAACTCTTATACTATGGTCAGGAATACCTCCACAATGACTTAGTCAGCCATTGGAGCCCATATCATTTGATAGTGACTTGGAGGCCGGGGACACTATCTAATCTGGTTGAGATAGCCAAGGGCTCCTCATAAATGAAGATGGCTAGCTTTCCCCACTGAATAACTTACACATCTTCTATATATATGTCATGCATGCTCGCAACATACCACCAATTGGTAAGAGCATTTGGAGGTGATGGTGATGCCCATGGTACGACATAGGACTCTGTCACGATTCATCACTAAATCCTAACTCTGAGCCTGACTCCTCTCTAGATGGAGTCATTTGAACAGAGTTGCTCTTTATGGTTTCCCTATTCAGACTAGGAGTACGACCGATAATAGCCTAGGTCTGCCAAGTTTGGCGGTATCCCGTGTCTTTGGTCTGTCAGCATCGAGGTCAGGATGGACGGTAATGTCACGACCCAAGCCTAGGGCATAGACATGACATGGCAAATGGAGAACCTTAAGGGACCCTAATAAAGCCTCTTAACGTATAATTACACATCCCTGGTTGCGGAAGCAATAAAATAACAACAATAGATAGAAAAAGGGGTAATATGAGGCTAAGGGACAACTTTCACATCAAATAGTCAAGAGAATCAAAACTTATACCATCATTGCATAACTTGTCCAACAACACCTCTAAATATAGAACTTAACGAGGGCCAAGACAAGCAACTGGGCTCACCCTCATAGTCAAAGCATACACTAAAGGAAAGAGAGTCTTTATAGATAGCATAAGATCAAAGACATTGTCCACGAAATTGAGGACTCACCAACTTGCATTGATAGCAATTGTACTAACCACGTGGAGGAGGAGGATGGTCAAGTGGATTTTCGGTTCCTACATGGTAACAACATGTAGGCGTAGAGTATGCATTAGTACATTTGAGTATACTAAGTATGTAGGATGCAATGCAACAGGAGATAGAAAACATAATCGAAATGCGTATTTAGGCAATATATGGGCATATAGCAATATGACATGCATGAATGATACTAGTAGTAAAACATGCTTAGATAGAATATATTACATGTGTAGGAAGAAACCATCATTAGTAACCAAGGACTACCACCTTCTTGGTGAGGCAATTGGCATACAGACCCCCCAACGTTGTTGCACAGGCCTACCACCACCCGAGTGAAGCGGATGAGGTACAAACCCCTCAACATAGTTGCACGGGCGTACTACCCCTAGAGAGAGGCAATTGAGGTACAAACCCCCCAACATGGTTGCACGGGCCTACTACCTCCCAAGCAAGTCAATTGAAATACAATCCCCCAACATGGTTGCACGGGCCAATTACCTCTGGAGTAAGGCAATTGAGGTACAAACCCCCCAATATGGTTGTTCGGTCCTATCATCCCCCGAATGAGGTATTGTCAACTTGCAACACTATAGAAACTATTCATGAAATCAACACCATATATACATTCCTTTCATCATCATAAAGTCATATAAATCATAGGTCATGCAATGAATCATCCATAGTTTAAGAAACCTAACCAGACATTTTATTGAATACTTGGTGGATGTGTAATGCTAGTGTAAAACCATGTAATTAAAGAGTGAAATCATGCAAGAAATCTTAAAGTAAATCAACCCACCAATACTTAGTAATGCCACCTTGCAAAGTATATCAAAGCCCTTCATCAAATCTCAAGACAGATCAAAGATCCACAGCTGAAAACATGCTTAAACAATCATACTTTTACAAAGCCCCAACATAGTTCATAGTCAAATTCATAATAGAAAACCCATAAGTACAATCAACTTAGAAACATGTAATTTATGTAAAAAGGAATCTTGGACACCATGGGTGAAAGGACCCAATGGTTGATACCCACATACTTTAGCTTTGGAGAATTCCTTGATGAAGATTGGAAATGGAGACTTGAAGCTTGAGTGAAATCCTTAAGATCTAGAATGAGTTTTGGCACTTGAATTTTGGGTGAAATATTTGTCTAAGAGTTTGAGGGAGTATTGGGGAATGTTTTGTACGACATGAAGGTGAAATATGGCTAAGTATAGGTATTTTTACGCATGGGAAGACTTAGGCCTAAGATCCAAAATCCTTGGACTGTATTGGAAAAACTGGTAACAAAATAACATAGGTCCTCATCTTGTCTGCGATGCAGACCCAACGCGAAAGACATTTTTACACAGGTTTGTGATGGCTGCGAGTCGCGGTACCAACGCATATCGATTCTAGAAATTGAATTTTTAGGAAATTGAAATTTTAATTCGGTTGATCTAAAATTGGGGTTAGACCTATTTCCTACTCAATTTTCCCCTGGTCGTGAATATGCAGTCGAATTTTCGATATCACACATGAATTTTGAGAGATATGAAAATTATGATTCCGAGTAATTTCGAGACACATTTTCGTTCAATTTTTAAGATCGTTTCAATATTTCCCTCGTGGGAACTTTCATCTCTGAATGTCAAAGAAGCGTACATGAGAAGAAATCATCCACAACAAGAATGCAATAATGCACTTAAACATCATTTCAAAAATCAACATAAGAGATAGGGATATCACTTTTGCATGTCTGCTTCGGCTTCCCATGTAGCACTTTCGACTTGCTGATTCTCCTCCACAGGACCTTAATGGAAGACACATCCTTATTCCTCAACCTCTTCACTTGTCTATCTAAGATCTCTATTGGAACCTCTTCATAAGTCAAATTGTCTTCAAAAACACCTACAACATCCAATGGGATAATAGCATTCGGGTGACCCACACATTTCCTCGGCGTGGATACATGAAAGACCAGATGAACCAAGTCCATTTCACTAGGCAACTGCAACTCATAGGCTACCTAACCAATCCTCCTCAACACCCTATAATAACCCACATATTTTGGACTCAGTTTAACCTTTTTACCAAAAAACCATACCCTTCATGGGTGATACCTTCAAATATACCCAATCATCAACTTTAAATTCAAGGTACCTTCTCCTCACATCGACATAGGATTTTTAACAACTTTGGGCTGTTTTCAACCTTTCTCTAATCAACCTTACCTTCTCTATAGCCTCCATGACCAGATCCGGACCCAACAATGCCATTTTCCCTACCTCAAACTGTCCAACCGTGACCAACAACGCCTACCACTGAGAGCCTTAAAAGGAGCCATACCGATGCTAGAATGATAACTATTATTATAAGAACACTCAATCAATGGAAGATGACAATCCCAACTACCATTGAACTCCAAAACACAAGCTCTAGGCATATCCTCAAGAGTTTTGATAGTTCTTTCGGCTTGGCCATCCATTTGAGGGTGAAAGGCCATACTAAGCTTAACCTTGGTACCAAGACCTCTTTGGAAGGACCTCCAAAAGTGTGAAGTGAATTGAGTAGCATGATCCTATATGATAGATAAAGGCACCTCATACAATCTAACCAACTAATGAATGTACAATTTAGAATAGTCTGCGGCGCCATAAGTAGTCTTAACTAGGAGGAAACGAGCCGTCTTCGTCATTCTTTCAGCCACAACTCAAATAGAATCAATACCCTTTCTAGTCTTAGGCAACCCAACCACAAAATCCATGTTAATTTCCTCCCACTTCCAAGTAGGAATCTCTATATCTTGGGTTAGGCAACCTGACCTTTGGTTCTCAGCTTTGAGTTGTTGGCAACTATGACAACCTGATACAAATTTAGCAGTGTCCTTCTTCAAGCCTCCCCACCAAAAAACATATCTCAAATCTCTATATATCTTAGTAGAACCTAGGAGAATAGAATAGGAAGAATTATGATCCTCATCAAGAATCTTCTCTCTCAAACCATCAACATTAGGCACACACAACCTCCATTGGTATCTAAGGGCACCATCTCCCCCATGGGAGAAAACCTCTACCTTGCCCTCTCTCACTAAGGCCTTCAATTCTAAGAAAGAGGGATCAAGATCTTGCTTGCTTTTACCTTATCCACCAAGGACGATTTTGAACCATCAACAACCACAATGCCACCATTATCAACCTCTTCCAATCTAACCCCCAATCTAGCCAACCAATGAACCTCTGTAGCCACCTCTTTGCCCCCATAATTAAAATGAGCTAGGCTACCCATAGATACCCTACTCAAAACATTCGCCACAACATTAGCCTTACCGTGATGATAATGCACACTCATATGATAATCCTTAAGAAGCTCTAACAACCTTCGTTGTCTTAAGTTGAGATATTTTTGAGTGAACACATATTGGAGACTCTTATGATCGGCAAACACATCAACATGCACCCCATACAAATAATGACACCAAATTTTCAAAGCAAATACCACGGTGGCAAATTCAAGATCATGAGTAGGATAATTCTTTTCATGCACCTTAAGTTTCCTAGAGACATAAGCTATCACATTACCATTTTACATCAAAACATAACCCAAACCAATTCAGGAGGCATCACAATACACAACAAACCCTACCAACCATTTCGGTAGAGACAAGATAGGAGCGGACACAAGCTTCTCCTTCAAGGTTTGGAAACTCTTTTCATACTCAGCGGTCCACACAAACTTAGATTTCTTTTGAGTCAACTTAGTCATGGGAGAAGAAATAGAAGAGTACCTATTGACAAAGCTTCAATAGTAACCTGCTAAACCTAAGAAACTCCTAATGTCCGATGGGGTCAAAGGTCTATGCCAATTTCTAATCACATCCGTCTTTTTAGGATCCAACTTAATACCATCCCCTGATGCCACATGACCTAGATAGGCAACCTCTTTCAACAAAAATTCACACTTATCATATTTGACATAATACTTCTCCCTCTGAATTTTTGCAACACTACCCTCAAATGACTTACATGCTCCTCCTTACTATGACAATAGATCAAAATATCATCAATGAAGACCACCATAAACAATACAAGGTAGGGTTTAAAGACCCTATTAATAAGATCTATGATGATAGCTGGTGCATTGGTTAACCCAAAAGACATAACCACAAATTCATAATGCTCATAACTAGTCAGGAAGGCCGTTTTGTGAATGTCACACTCCCTCACCTTCACTTGACGATACCCAGACATAAATCTTAGAGAAGTGACTAGCCCCTTGAAGTTGGTCAAACAAATCATCAATCCTTGGTAGAGGGTACTTATTCTTTATGGTGACCCTATTAAGTTGCCGGTAGTCAATGCATATTCTATTGAATCCATCCTTCTTCATCACAAACAACATTGGTGCACCCCATGGTGATTGGCTAGGCATAATAAAACCCTTTTCCAACAAGTCCCTCAATTGCTCCTTCAACTCCTTTAACTTCACTGGGCCCTACGGTAAGGGGGAATATAAATGGGTTGAGTATCAGGGAGGAGGTCTGTACCAAAGTCTATTTCCCTTTCGAGAGGAACACCAGGAAGGTCATTTGAAAAGACATGAAGGAACTCATTTTCCAATGGAACCGACTCTATAAAAAGGACTTTGGACTCAACATCTCTAACCTTCATAAGATGATAGAGACACCCATTAGAGATCAATTTTTGGGCTTTAAAGCAAGAGATAAACCTACCTTTGACCAACAGATAAACCTAGGGTGGGTTTGTTTGGGAATTGGAACTTGACCCTACGGGTTCTACAATCAATAGAGACATAATATGCATGCAACCAATCCATGCCAAGAATGACATCAAAATCTATCATATCCAACTCAATAAGATCACAAGGCAATATTTTATGCAAAATGCAAACGGAACTATTTCTATAGACATTCTAACAACAATAGATGCACCAATGGGAGTAGACACCTTATAAGACCCACACAACAATTTGGGCTCAACATGAAACATTTAAGCAACACAAGGAGTAACAAAAGAAAAAGTGGCACTCAGATCTATCAAAGTATAAATATCAAAATCAAAGACTTTTAACATAACGGTGATGACATCGGGCATCTCATCAACCCCTTGTCTCCCTTAGAGTTCATAGAAGTAATTATGCCTTAGGGGCACCACCTTGTTAACCTCCTCTCCCCTAAGGAACTGCATTAGCACCCCGTCCTTGTCGACGAACATCTTTACCCTTGTTCCGATTACATGGACAATCCATTGCCTTATGCCCCACTTCCCCACAACTATAACAAGTATTAGTAGCCCTCAAATATGGGCCACTATGACCCTTACCACACTTTGGACATATAGCATTGTGCCCCACACCACCATCTCGTTGGACCCCTGGATAGTCATTGGCAAATCATCTATTAAGAGCATAAGAAGACCTTTGGTCTTGAAGAAACCAACCACCTTTGAGAATTTATAACTCACCATCAAAATGGGCCCTCTTGGCCTCATTCCCCCTTCTATTTCTTAACTTATCACCCTCCAATTGTTTAGCATAAGTCATAAGGCCGGACAATTCTATGTCACCTATCAACAAGGTGGTACGACATTCTTCACTCACCAAATTGGATAAACCTATCAAAACTTGTTCATCCTAGACATTGGTTCGGCAACCAAGTGTGAAGCTTATTTAGAAAGTTGGTTGAACTTGAGGGAATACTCCCTCACACTCATAGATCCTTGCTTCAAATTCATGAATTCAATCATTTTTGACTCCCTAAGCTCAAGACGAGAGAGTCGGTTGAGGAAAGCTGCCTTGAACTCCTCCCATAGAACCACATTGTTGTTTCCCTTCTCCTTCTTCTGTTGAGTATACCATACTTAGGCTACCGCCTTGAGTTGGTAAGCCACCAACTCCGCCTTCTCTTCCTATGTCACACCCATGATAGTCATCAGTTTGTACAACTCATCAATAAATTCTTGAGGGTCCTCATCTACTTTAGATCCATTGAACTCTGGTGGGTTCATCCTCATAAAGCCCCTCACCTGAGATGCCAGAGTAAGAGCATGAGGGACTTGGGCCCCTTGGTTGACTTGGGCCCCTTGGTTATAACTTGAGCTAGCAAGGTGAGAGCATCCTGGAGCTCTCCATGAGTCGGTTATTCTTCGGGAGTGCGATATCTTCTTCTTCTTCTTCTTATGTTAGGCATGATCTAGCATAGCAAAGAACATTCGTTAAAGAGGAAAGCTTACCTAACTTCTATAACACAATGTAGAGTAAGAAGAAGAGAAAAATTTCCTAAAACGTCTCATAGCCTCTTACTCATAGTTGTGGTGCACAACACAACCATCAACGCAGTGTGTTGGATGCCGAGGACTATTGACAACCTAGTGCTCTGATATGGTCACAACCCAAACCTAGGGACTAGACGTGACATGGATAATGGGGAACTCGAAGGGACCCTAATCAATCCCCTTAACATATCATTACACATCCTTGGTTGCGGAAGCAATAAAATAACAACAATAGATAGAGAAAAGGGGGGGGAGGGCTATGGGACATATTTCATATCATAAACATCAAGAGTCAAGAGAGTCAAAACTCATAACATCATTACATAACTCATCCGACAACACCTCTAAACATAGAACTTAGCGAAGGCCAAGACAAGCAATCGGGCTCACCCTCATAGTCAATGTCACGCCCCAAAGTCCCACTAGGGCGGACTGGCACCCATTGCCGATAAGGCTCGGGAGAACCAACCTATAACTATGCACTTTCTATATATACTATAAGGGGTTGCTGCGTTTGACATGCCTTTAAGAAGATAAATAGCAATAACAAGCCAAAGGGAAATGCATATGACTGGGCTATTGGGGCCACGGTATTTAAAGTACGAGACATGACCACATTTTACTTTACAAAGTCTACAAAGCCTCTAATTAAAGAAAGACATCTGATAAGGGTTGGGACGGGCCCCGCCTCAACAAACTGTGCAATAAAACATGTAAGCTCTAGACATATACAAAGCCCCGAAGCAACCTGGAGCTTAGTGACAACAGCTGAATATCCTGTACTCCTACTGGGGAGATCAACTAGCACCTCTACCTGCAGCAAGAAATGCAGGTCCCCCGTAAGGGACATCAGTATGAGATAGTGTACTGAGTATGTAAGGCAGGAAACACTACTTATGAAGTAATAATTTAAATGAAACTATACACTGGTGTAGCATAAGAGACCACCTTTAGTTGTAATGTGGGATCATGTACTTTATGTTCTTTATATTACTTTACCTTTACTGTAAAATCTGTACTGTAAAATCTGTGCTGTAAAATCTGTGCACAGCTGTAATACAAATGACCAACTGATCAGTGGTGAAACTGTATCGGTTTCATCCCTGGCTAGGTTATACTCAACCCTTCGGGCTACCCCCCATTAATAGGATCGTCCTTGGCTAGGTGCTATCTCCACCCCTTGGGCTACCACCTATCAAAAACTATATACTTTATTTTTCAATTACCTTTGAGATGATTCTTTTGGTGGCCATAATATTGGAGCTGTAGGATGGTATATGTAGCATGTGACATATGGATAATCGCATAAGACAACATGACAATGAAAAGAGTACATTCCACTAATGATGAAATACGTATGAAATGGACAACTTGTGAACCTTATCTAGTAAGAAAAACTCATGTAACTTGGTATCCAAACACGTATGCAGATTTGAAAGTGACTATGTATGGAATCATATGAACATGTAAAAGAGTGGAGATATGGTTAATAGTTGTGTCGGAGTTGGCAAGTGCCTTTATGTTCCAAGGAGAGTTTCATGCCAAGTGATACGAAATCAAGTAGCCTTATATACCTCGTCGTCGGACCTTGCAACTATCTCAAGATAACCTTCCCTTCCTCCAAATACTTATCTACAACATAGTAGGGGATAAAACTACCATTAATAGCTAATAGATACACCTTGGCATCCCAACCACATAAGAAAACAATACCTGGGCAGCAAGTGGGTGATTATAAACCCGAGCGTATTCCTTTAACCTTTCCGCCCCTAAGTGTATTTTCTAATACACATTAGCATGTATACATCATGCAAAGACTATTTCAATGCCGTAACAGTCTTACAATAGCCCACAAAGCACAATACATCACAATTCCATACAATCTAAAAATGGACAGCATAACGTTATCTTCTTTCGCTACCTTTCGATGTCAACAACTCCAAACCTATTCCAACTTTAACTAAACTGTCCCAAAAACATTTACACATAGAAATAGACCTAAAATATTATTGTAACAGCACTTAATAAGTCATGAAGGACGTGAGCTATTAGCCTCATATACAACAGTCCGCAAGTTCCAATCAACATGATACTTAAGATAACTCGAGAAAACGCGCTTGTTAAATAAAATCAAAAACAGGGCAGAAACCTTAGGGTGATGTTTATAACTCAAACCATGTTAAGAAAACCAATTTATCTTCATAATAAAACTCACAAACCATAGATAAATCACCAAAACAAAAGGAAAAGGTGCAGCAACTTTCAACACAAAATCTGTCCAACAATTTCAGCAAGCATAACTAGTATCTATCTCT
>JAABOM020092210.1:0-71490 GCA_011800125.2 Solanum clarkiae | reverse complement strand
TTAAAAACAAAACATCCAAAACTTAATTAAAACCAACATTCAAAAAAATACATTTAAAAGAACCCAAAAACCAACATAAAAATATTGTCTAAAAGAAGGAACAAAGTATTGATAAGTATCTGTAAGGACGGGGGTCAAAATTACCAAAACATAAGGTGCTCAAACACTAGCATCAATCTGGTCCTGGGGGTCTTGGGACTCCTAGGGTCCGATCTCCTCCTCGGTGGTCTGGACTGCAGTTGTACCTAAGCTCCCGACTCCCATTACTATTTGTTGCTCTCAGTCTATCCTACAGCCACCATAGCTCGTGACTCCTACACCACTGCAGCAGTAATATGCTCCTCTAATGCTGTAACCTTACCATCAGTTTTGGGCCTCTTTAGCTCATCACTGGGTCATCACTCTCGAAGGGCCTCTTCCCGTGGTCATGTGGGTAGTCATCAAATAAATCAAACATATCATCACCAACCGGTGCATTCTTCGGGACTGACATTCGAGCTACAAACATCTTCAACAAGTCGACCTTGAACTAGGTGAACTCCTTCGTCTCCGTAACCATGTTAGCCGATCGTGCATCCTCGAGTCTCTTCTGGATCCTATTCTCGAAGGCATTTATTTTGGCATTCGCTGCTTTAACTTTCTGATCTATCATCTCACGAGCATATGCCTTAGCCCTCTCCTCTGAGTTATGGACTGTCGGACAAACCCATAATTTGAGCTGGCTCGCCAACCTGATCAACTACAGCTCCATCTTCACTAACCTACACCAACGCCTGAAAAGCAAAAGCACACATAAGAGGAAAGTCTATAGAGTCAACCTGAGCAGTGGGAGGTGCTGGTGCAGGTATATTGGAGGATGGCATCCCCTCTGTATCAATAACTCAAGGTGTCTCTTATACAAATGGAGTAGAACTGGTGGTGGCTGGAGTCGGCTCCTGAGTCTGTGGCTGTAGAAGGAACGGACCAGGCATAGGAGGAGAAGCTGCTCGTTGTTAGGCCACCAGGTTTTCATCTGCCTTAATCAGGCTGGGATCCATAGTACGCACAACCTCTACATGTGGGTCTAAGTAAAGAGAGACACATACCCTTGCCTTATTACATAATCAATGTATTAGGATGGGAAAAGGCAATAAGGTCTGGCTACGAATCGCCGACTCATGAATCTGCTTGGCCATGACTCAGGCCCAATCAATCTCATAGCCAGCTAGAATGCTGGCTAGTCGTACAACTCTCTCTGGGGTGATCACATTATCCATAAATGTAGGCTTGACGTGCCAATGGATAATAGACCACCAAAATATGCCCCAGAATGAAAGGTGGGATTTCACGATCTGAACAGTGTGGTTTGTGACCCACGTAGGCTTAAAACCCTCCTCGCATATCTGGCTGGCTATCCACCTGAGAAACTCAATTTTTATCTCCATATTCTTCTCGTTCACCGCTTTCCTCATCTTTACGATCCTATCATCATATTCGGCGGTGAAACAAGGTACTCTTTACTTTGGCCCGAACTGAACCCTCTTAATAGTCTCTTCTGAAATTTCAACAATTTTCCCCCGGACTAGAACTTCTCCCAACCGCAGCTGCTCTATAGCTTTCTTCCCTCTAGGAAGATCTTAGAGAATTTTGGCATAGTAGGCTGCATAGAATTCCCGAACTAGATATGGGGCATACTTGCCCAATCGCTATGAAATCCACTGTAGCCCATGTCTATCGATCTCAACATCTAGACCTGGAACCCTATCCAACCCGGAACAGCTTCCCTTGACCCTTTGGTTCCAACCCCTTTTCATATATTTCCTTCGTGTCTGGAACACACCATCTAGTATTACTGGGCTCTGTGGAAGTGACAGTAGAAGTAGGATCCACCGGAGGTTGAGAATCAGCCTCCTCATTTTGGGTCTACAATGCCTCAATAGACCCTGACTCCAAAAGTGAGAGGCAATCATCTGACCCATCTTCATTACCCTTCTTTTCAAATTGGGAGGGACTATCCACTTCCATTGGGACCCTTGATCCCGATACTTGGTCAAAGGTAGATTTGATTCTAGGTCAATGTGCACATTAATCTCTTCATTTGACACTTTTGACTGAACATCATCCGATGGTTCATCTCTTAATCGGTGTCTCAAAGTTGTGATAGTTTCTTTTTTACCCTTTGGAGGCATTGTACCTGAAAGTATACCGCATACCACTAAATGAGCACCAAAATGTTTAGCCAACGGGGATTCAAACAAAAGAGTAAACAAGAAGTCATAAAATCAACAAAAGAAAACATAAACAAAATGCATTGAACCAGTTGTAGGTCTACATATATGAGGCACAGGTACGACTTACGAGTCGTACTATAGCCTTGTACTATCAAGGTTCCTGAAAAAATAACATTCTAATGAAAATATGAGGCTCAGGTACAACTCGTAGGATAACCTAAGAGTCTTAACCTTGGCTTGTAGTAAAGAAAAGAATACAATTTAGAATAGGGTAGTTCATATGAGTCCCTCACTACGATTTGTATTAGGGACTACAAAGAGTACATAGGTCTCATATAGTGAGTGTTAAGGAACCATAGGTGACTATTGCATACTACGAGGGACCACTATGACTCGTAGGGTCACCTACGAGTCATAGAGTGTCCTCATAGTAGGAAACCAAAGGCACCTGTGGTACCTGTAAACTTTCCACACAAACCAAATAACATTAAAAACCATAATTAAATAACATCAAAGCAAAATATCATCTTAATAACTCAAGCACACAAGGAAACCCATCATCCAAACATGTCGACCCCAGACAAGAGTTACCCCACAAAGATAAAACAATCCCCAAATTACATTCAAGATATACCCAAGAATAACTAATCCCTAAATTCGTAATCACTAACAATACACACACAAATGGAGATACAAGAGAGTTCACAACAAATCCATTCATGGGTATCTTGAATTAGAATATGTGAACATATACCAATACCCCCAAATTTCAGTCCCGACATGAGTCTGAAAATTGATTAATCAAAAGTCATGCATTAAACTCATATATGATCAACATGCCAACTTTACAACCATCCAACAAGAAAAATCACACAATTTAAAATCATGTTAAGGGGGTTAACATTACCAAACCCTAATTCCTATGCTTATACAACTATATTCTAATGAACAAACCTGATAATACCATTACACATAATCATTTGCCAACATATATGAACCATAGCAAGTGTGTGTAACTTTAACCAAGAAAACTTACTAAGTGAGAGAATGAGAAAAAAACAAGAGGCATTGCGGGAATAATGGTGTGCCTGAAACCCTAGATGCACACTCTCCTCAGAAAACTTGTCGGAATCCAGTGAGAATTTGGTTAGACTAGTGGAAAATGGTGTTTGGGAGGTTAGGGGGGAGATAAACAATTTAAAAGAGGTAAATAAGAGGTCAAATGAATATTTGACCCTAGATATGCCAAATTGGGTCGACATTAAAAATTCACATTTTGGGGATACATAACCCCGGCTAAGAGTTGTAGGGCCTCCTATGACTCGTATGTCCTGGTCTCGTGGCAAAACTCAACACTTAGAAAAATAGAATCATACTTGGGCATTACGAACCTCACTTACGACTCGTAGTGACCCTACGAATCGTAAGGTTGGCTCTAGTGTGTGTGCCAATTTTTAGTGTTTACTATTTCCCTCTACGAGGCATGAATACTAGTCATAGTGTGCACTACAACTCGTAGGCTTGGTCGTAGAGGCTGCTCCAACTGCAATTTTCTTTAAATCTTTAGTTCTTGATCTTTACCTGCAAACCAAGCCTCAAAATACTCCAGTGTCCAAAATAATACAACTGATTCAATGACTTAAGACTCAAAATAAACATCAAACTACTTCCTAACAATTCAAAAGACTAAAATAAACTCAAAACAATCCAAAAACTTAAAAGATACTTGGGTTGTCTCACAAGATGTGACTTGTTTAACGTCATGGATTGATTTTGTCATCATAAGTACGCAAACTTCCTCAAGATTCGTGAGCTCTGGTCACAACTTCTATGATATCTCCTCCTATCTTATTGAATATGCTCTAACTGTTTAGAAACCTGCTCAACTTGGCCATCTATCTTTTGAATTGCCATATTTTGTTGATCCACCTTGTAATTTATCTTGATGACATCAAACTTAATTTCTTGAAGCGTTTCCTCTTGCTCATCCACTTTCTTCATCAGTTGTTCATATTCTCAACTTTTTTGGGGTTTTCTGTGGCCCATTGTTGATGTGGTAGCTTGATCCAACTGACCACACCATCCTTTCTTGCACTACTAGAGCCTTCCCTTGATGCAAAAATGGGAGCAACTAGTTGATCTTTATATTATTTGTACACTTGGCTCACTCTAGAAATGTTGTCCATGTATTCAGTGACTTCATTAAATAGTTGCCTCAAAAATGCCCAACAATCTCCTCCAAATAAAGCATCAACATGCATTTGTTGTTTGGAGCTCAGTGCTCGGTGGAAGCTTTCCACTAGTTCATTATCTGGTAAGCCATGATTTGTCCTCTTCCCTGAACACTCTTTATATCTATCCCAGGTTGCACCCAAAGACTCTCCTGGTACTCATTGAAAGTTGACAATCATATCTTGTATGGATGCTTCGTAGACTCTCTATAAAAGTTCATCAGGAAAACCCTTTGCACTTCTACCTAGTCAGAGCAAACATCTGGTAAAAGGATAGACCATCACTCTGCATCTTCACACCTGGAAGTCCTGGGAAAGAGCTGATGAGCCATAGCATCCCATGCTGGATGTTTTGTTCCAAGCACTACCCTTAGTGTTTGCGTGAAGTTTTACAAATGAACCTGAGGGTCTTGACTCCTGCCCATAAAACAGGACACGTCACTACAATGATTCAAATAGATTGTCTGTGATGACAAGCTTTTGTTTAGCCATAGTGATTTTTAGCCTATAATTTTTGTCTGAACTGAATCTCACCATACTATCCCTTGAATATCTATAAACAAGCTAAACAACAAAAACAAAAGTAAATGTAAAATACAAGAGAATCTAGAAATTAACACTTAAACTAATTACTAGTGAAATCAAGTCAAGAACCTAGTTGTATTCCCCAACAATGGCGCCATAATTTTTGATATTCGTGCTCCAACAGTAAAGAAGTTGCAGTCAGAAATAAACCTTACCGAAGGTTAGGGTCGAATACACAAGTAATACGAGGCTTGACCAATTTGATCTAGTAACAATCATTTCAAGCATTGATCACTATATTCTCAAAAATAGGTGGTAGGTGGGTGGGTTTGTGCGTAAAAATGAAGAACAAAAATAAACACTATTCTATTTATGTAAGAAGACAATGAAATTGAGGTACAAGTTAGGAATTGTGTTCCCAAAGATCTGTTAACTCAATTACCCTAGAAAACATAACTCTAATTAGGAATTTACATGCAGGATGGTATCTTAGGTTCTTCCAGCCCTCTTGTGAAGGTGAAGGTCAAATTTCACCATGGCGCTTGGTAGGCCACCATGGTGTTCCAGCTAATTGTTACCTATTTGTCCCAGTCAACCTCCCCATGGTCAAGTTTGGTATATTATACGAGAAAACATCAATCAAATTATGTCACTTCCTTTCCTTGTCCTATTTGTCACTACCTTGGTTGGGATCGTGGTAGTAGGCAGCGTTGTTGGCCACCACCAAACAACATTCAAAGTGAAGGGAAATAAACTATACAAGAAAAAACCCCCATCAAAGAAATGCACAAACTCTAGGTTATTTCGAGTCAACTACTCATGGTTCCCACAACCCCATGTTATGGGTGCTTAGCTACTCATGACTAAGGAAAAAATCAACAACAATGAAAATGGAAGATATAGTTGAGAGACTACCCAAAACAATGAAGAACAAAGACACCTTGAAATTGAAAGTCACAAGCTTGGATTAATGGAAAATGAATACAATATGATTTTTCAATCCCCCAAAGTGGGTCTTTAAATCAAAAATAAAAATCTACTCTAAACACAAGAAATGTTCTTAGAATATTCAAGAGAGAATATTTAAAGTGTGGAATATGAAAAAAAATTAAAAAGTCTCTTCTTAAACCCTGATCTCTAACTGTTTATACTATTTACAAAAAATACCCTAAAATAAAATAGAAAATACAGCAGGCAGTAACTATGTCTTGCAGATACGACTCATAGGGAAACCTATGAGTCATAATTGTAGTTTCGTAGTCAGCTTCTGGCATTTTGGACTTGACTTCTATGACTCACTATTGCGAGTCATTGCTTGGGCTACAACTCGTATGCTCCTCTAGTAGTCTAGGCCTTCAGTTCTTAGTCCAAACTTTTGGCTTACTATTTCTTGCTACGATCCCAACCCATACGATTCATAATAAGACCTATGACTCATAGGGTGGCTTCGTATGGCTAACCTTCACATTGCAACTTCATAATTTTGCTCACTGTTCCTTGCTACAAGGGTACCTTATGACTCATAACTTGGGCTACGACTCGTATGGTGGCTCATATGTCCTGTACTTGAGCAAAAATCTGCAATTTAGTCCCAAAATCATGCCAAATTGTAGTTTCTGCACAAGTAACACAAAAATCAATAAAAACCATAAAAAGTAGCATTAAGAACTTACAAAATCAATTGTTTTAGGCATATATAAAATTGGCAACAAAAGTACATATCTCCGTGCCCCTGGTGCATCGCGCCTCCAGCGCGGAACATCTGTGGATATCATAATTTTTGAAAAATTATTTTTCAATACGGTTGCTCTAAAATTGAGGTTATACCCATCTCCCACTCAATTTTTCCCCCTGATCACAAATATGAAGTCAGATTTTTTATATCACGCAAGGATTTTGAGATATATGAAAATTACGATTATGGACATTTCTGGGTCACATTTTTGGGTATTTTTGGGGCATTTCAGAGGCATGGCACCCGTTCGACAAGGTGACCGAGGCATGACACCTCCTTGACAAGGTGTAGCCTACTTACCAAGGCATGACACCCTTGCTTTAACATGAATGGCTCACAAGAGGTATAAACCTTGAAATAGGGCTTAACTTTTAACGTGTAAAGTCATAGACACCTTTCATGAATTCAATATATTCTTGAAATCTCTTAATCATCATATAGTCACTTAACTTGTAAATTATGAAATAGAACATCAATAACTTGAGAATTCTTGACTTGACATTTTATCAAACACTTGGTGGGTTCATGATACTCGTTCAAAATCATACAATTCGAGAGTGAAATAAGATGAGAAAACTTAATATAAATCAACCCACAAACATGTAGTAAAACTCTCATGTAGGGTACCTTGAAATCCATCAAAAATGCTCATGATAAAGCATATCTTCATAGTTCAAAACATGCATAGTCTCAATACATATAATCAAATCATGGTATAAGCTTGAAATGCATCATCAATCAATATTTCAAAAAACCTCAACATAATTAATGCTCATATTTCATAATAAGATATACCCATAAGTAACACAACTTGGAAACATGCAATATTTATAAAAAGGAATTGGGCTCTATGGGTTAAAAGATCCAATGGATGAAACCCACATATCTCAAACTTGGGTTTACATGAGATGAGCTTGAAGGAAACTTAGATATTGAAGTGAATCTTTGAGTCCAAGTTAAACTTGAAATCCTTGAAATTGGAATGAGATACTTGGTTAAGTCTTGAAGAGGTTTTTGCGAAGGTTTTGAGTGACATAGAGTTGAAAAATAGCTAAGCATGTGAGATTTTACGTTTAAATGGCCATGGGGCTATTACCCCAATTCCCTTGGATGGAATAAGAAAACTGGGGAAAATATTACACTAGTCTGCTTCCAGTCCATGACGCAGAAAAAAATGGAGGAGCAACTAGCACTAGTCCGCGCCCTTGGCACATCACGGCCAGGGCGCAAACAGACACTGTGCCTCGAAAAATTAGTGAAAATTATTTTTTGCTACGGGTCTTCTAAAATTTGAGTTATACCTATCTCCTACTTAATTTTCACCCAATCAAGAATATGAAGTTGGATTTTCGATATTATGCACGAATTTTGAGATATTTGAATATTATGATTATGGGCATTCTGAAGCACATTTTTGGGGTATTTTAATACCTCGCCGTTGGTAACATTCGTCTTGGAATGTCAAAGAATCATGCATAAGAGAAGAAATCATGAAGATTTCAGCTCGAAATGAATGCAACAAATGCACTTAAACATCATTTTAAAAAATCTCAACATGAACCATGTTTATATCCATAGGCAATCTATCTCATAGGACACCTTGCCAATTCTCCTCAACACCCTTTAAGGACCCATAAACCTTAGGGTCAACTTCCCTCTCTTGTCAAAACGGGTCACACCCTCCATGGGTGGGACTTTCAAGTAAAACAAATGATCAATATTATGTACACATAGCCTACCATAGTGCCAAAGGATACCATCTCCCCCTTGGGAGAAAACCTCTTCCTTACCATCTTTCACTAAATCTTTCAATCATAGGAGGGCGTGATCAAGACGTTGCTTTAACTTGACCTCTTCCACCAAAGAACATTTGGAACCAAAAAAAATCACTACACCACCATCCTCAACTTCATCTAACCTCATTGATAACCTAGCCAATTGGTGTACTTCTCTAACCACCCCTTTGCTCCCCAAAAATTCACATTTTTCATACTTAGAAAGCAACCTCTCATCCTTCAAAATTGCAATACCACCCTCAAATGATTCACAAAATCTTCTTCACTCCAAAAATAAATCAATATATCATCTCTAAGAAAACCCCACAAACATATCAAGGTAGGGTTAAAGATCCTATTCATTATATCCATAACCATAACTAGGGCACTAGTCAAGAAAAAGACATTACCATAAATTCAAAATATCGGGAAGGACATTAAGAACTCATTGACCACCGGAACCAACTCAGTAGGAATGACTTCAAACTCAACATCCCTTACCCTTACGAGATGGCAAATGCAACCTTTAGGGATCAATTTGGGCCTTAAGACAAGAAATGGATCTACCCTTAACTACCACTTTACAACTTTCCCACTCAAGTATAAGGAATTTTAATCTAATTTTACAGGCTCTACATTCAATGGAAGCATGATATGCATATAACCAATCCACCCCAAGATCTCAAATCCCATTATGCCACGTTCAACAAAATGACAAGACAAGACTCTATATAATAAGGACACAAAACACACCGTATAGACTTTCCTAGCAACAATAGACTCATTAGTGGGGGTAGATACCAAAAGGTTCACATAACAATGCCGGACGCATGAAGCCTATTAACAACAAGAGGAATAATGAATGAAATAGCAGTACCCAGATCTATCAATGCATATACATCAAAAGCAAAACCTTCAACATATCGGTAACACCATCAGGAACCTCATCCACTCCTTGCCTCCCTAGAAGGGTATAAAATTGATTGTGTCCTGAACCACCCCCTTGTTGGCCACCTTGAGCCCCTTGATCAATATGACCAGCTTGTTCTTGAGGTCGACCATCTTTTCCCTTTTTTGAGCATAAGGACAATCAATAATCTTGTGAACGAGGCATGACACCCCCTCAACAAGGTGTGGCCTACTTAACAAGGAAATCCAAACATTATAACATGAGAGTAGATCATAATCATACATGAACCCTTGCTTTAGCATGAATGACTCACAAGAGGTAATAACTTTTAAATAGGGCTTAACTTGTAACTTGTAAAGTCATAGATACCTTTCATGACTTTAATACATTCTTGAAAGTCCTTAATCATCATATAGTTACTTGACTTGTAAATCATAAAATGGATCATCAATAACTTGAGAATTCTTGATCTAATATTTTATCAAACACATGGTGGGTTCATGATACTAATACAAAATCATGCAATTCGAGAGTGAAATAAGATGAGAAAACTTAATTTAAATCAACCCACTAACAAGTGGTAAACCCTCACGTAGGTACCTTGAAATCCAAATCATAAAAGCTCATGATAAAGCTTAGCTTCATAGCTCAAAACTTGCACAGTCTCAATAGATATAATCAAATCATGGTATAAGCTTAAAATACATAATCAATCAATATTTTATAAAAACCCAACCTAATTCATGCTAATATTTCATAATAAGAGATACCCATAAGTAATACAACTTGAAAACATGAAATTTTTACGAAAAGGAAAATTAGGCTCAATGGGTGAAAGTACTCAATGGATGAAACCAACATATCTCAAACTTGGGTTTTTCTTGAGATGAGCTTGAAGGAAACTTAGTTTCAATCAATCTCGGATTGAGCCAAAGATTCACTATTTTTTGGCTTTGGGGTATGATGGAATAAAGCAAAATGACTCTTTAAACTGTCTATGCTTCAATTGTGAAGTAAGAGTTAGTCAATGCAACTTTCGACGCTCATCATGGGTCATCTGAAAATAGTAACGCTATGTTTTTAAACATAGGGGTCAGGTTGCGTACATCCGACCCCTCCTTACCCCGCAATTGAGCCTTTGAGGCGTTGGGATAATGTTATTTTTTAATGATCTTGGAAACTTAGAGCTTGAAGTGAATCCTTGAGTGAAGCTTGAAATCCTTGAATTTGGAAGAGATATTTGGTTTTGTCTTCGAGCGGTTTTTGTGAGGGCTTTGAGTGAATAGAGTTGATAAATAGCTAAGTATGGGAGATTTTGCGTTTAAATGGGCATGGGGCTATTACCCCAATGCTCTTGGATGGAATTAGAAAAATAGAAAAAATATTACACTAGTCTGCGTCCAGTTCGCGACGGGACCTAACGTGAAGGAGTAAATAGTGACCGCACCCATGGCACGTCGTGGCCAGGGCGAGGACTAACACTATCTCACAAAAAATTAGCAAAAATTATTTTTTACTACGTCTTTTCAAAAATTAGGATAATACCCATTTTTCATTTAATTTTGCCTCTAATCAAGAATATGAAGTTGAATTTTTGATAGCATGCATAGATATTGAGATATATGTAAATTATGATTATAGGCATTTAGAAGTACATTTTTGGGATGTTTCAATTATGCTTTTCCAATTCAGATGTCTTGCATCTACATAAATAATGAGTAGCTAAGTCCACAACTAGGGTTATGGGATCCATGAAAAACTAACAAGGTAAAACCTGACAATTCATAATTCTTGGAAAGTGTGTATACATGTATTAATTAACTCTTTTCATTTTTCATGTTTTCTAGTGGTTTCCATCATTAGAACCCGCTTAGTTTTACTGACTAGGACAAGGTAAATGAATAGGAAAAGAGATTAATAAAACAGGATTTGATTGTTGTGTTCTCATCTAATCAACCAAAATTGGGCCAAGGGGATATTGTACTGGGAGTAATAGATAAGGGTTCATAATGTACACTATAGAGATGGCTAAGTCACATAGTGAAATTTGCCTCTCGCCTGGACCAAAGTGTTTGGTGAACTTAACTTACCGTCCTACATGCTACATACTAGAGAAGAATTAGGTTATCCGGTGATACTAAGTTAGGGAATCATAGGGAACACAATACCCTAGTTTCTCTCCATATTAATTAAACTCCTATGTTAGTTAGGTTTACTTGATTATTGTAAATCCCCCCTCCCTTTGGAAAAGTAAGTTGGTTAATCTCTCTAATTATATTAACTGAATTCTCTTAAGTCTACGTATTTCCTTTGGTTTAACCTAACCATGGTTAGGTTCTATTTCTTGACAACAACCGCTTTATCCTCATAAACGAGGTGAACTTGGACAACATCAAGATTTTGGCACCGTTCCCAGAGAATGCGGCTAGACTTAGTTAATTCATAGTGATTTGGGCATTAATCCTTATTTCCCACATTTTACATTTTTTTGTTGTTTTTATTTCTTTGTAAAGTGTAAATACTGTGTATTCCTAACACGCAAAGTAAAGGCAGAACCTTGACACCATTTGACCTAGAGATCCATAGTATGTTGAGGAGAATGGCCCATGATAACGTTGACAACACGGCTAATGCAGCTCTGAACAGGAATGATAATGAGAATGTTGATCAAAAGAACCCACCTCCTCTTGAGGACACAGCTTCACAACCTCAGGATTTTAAATGCCAATGCTTATCGGTGGAATAAATACTAGTTAAATACTATGGCTGTGGAGCTGACTGGAGATATTGTGTTGTAACCACTACCGACTGACGCAAAGCTCGTAGTCTCGAGTAGGTTGCTTTAGATGTTGAAGAACCATGGGTTGTTTACGTGCATACCATCTGAGGATCCTCATAGCCATAAACACAATGTTGCATTCATCTGCAAGAGTGTGATGGGAACACAGAATCTATCTATGGATACTGTAGGTCTTTGTGTTTTCCTATTGTCTCTTACAGGAGATGCAGCACTATGGCTATCTGAGCTCCCGTAGAATTTGAATCCAACATCATTCATTCGGATTAGGTTACTTAACAATATGATGAACCTAGAGGAAGGTATAATATAAATATGCTAAAACTATTGTCCTTCTCATAAATTAGGACCAAGGTTACCTAGCATCACAATAAAGGTAAATAAATACACTAATAACATTGTGCCTACAAATCCACATAAACAAATCATATATTGAAAATAATCACCCAGGAAAGTATACCATAGAATTAGATCAACATGATTTTATGAACAAATACTAAAAGTTCCTAGGAAACAAATAAAACAATCACAGGAAATGAACAAAACATCGAGAAATAGACAAATTTTAACTTAATGTATAGGTTGTGTGAAGATAACTTCCAAATTTCCTAGTATATTGGACAGAAGTACGATATCAAAACAAATTCCTAAGAGGCAAAGCTTAGGCAAGTTACAAGAGAAAGTGTGTACATTCTACCCTCTTCATACGCCACTCGTGGAATTTCACTGGGTATATTGTTCTTGTTAAGATATATGTTATCTATATTGACATAGAAACTAAGTGTGTCCATTTATTTTGTCAATAAGAATTAAAAAAATTAAAGATGAAAAGAATATTTTACTCTCCTTAGTACAGTCAAGAAGATTCCTAAGTGTGGATACAGTGTGAAAATTGTTGAACGAGTTATCATGGCAACAAATATGTTGTCACAAATATTGTTAATGCTTTGGCTTTTCTGAGTGTGCAAAAGGTTTCTGATACTGCTAGTCATCTTGTATTTGCAGATTTACCTAGCTTGGTTGATTACACATTGCTCGATATGGTATGCCTTCTGAGGGAGGTCAAGCCAACTTTAACAGTTGTAGAAGCAATGTGATGTCTGTTACTTCTAGACTTGAACCTGGTACATGTATATACAATAGAAGGCAAACATCTTTTTAGGTTATGTAGTCAAAAAATTTCAGGCAATAGCTCATCTGGTTTGAAACTTTCACAATCAAAGACTAAGGCTTCGAAGAATACTCAACCAAACCTGCATAAACAACAGTTGTCAAAACCTTCTACTCGGATTGCTCAAACCTTTTAGTCTAAAGTTTCTATTGCTAGTGCGACCTCTCAAGAACCTAGTCTAAAAATTCACATGTTCCTCAAGCTGTAAAAGAAGAAGAAAATTTCGCATCTCTTTCAAAAGCGGAGGCTAAATTGAAAGCAGCAGTTTTAGAAGACAAAAAAGGGGATACTCGATATGCCAAATATTCCAAGAAGGATTTATATAGGAGAAAGACATATCAGTTTGAGACAAACTGCAGAGGCTATAAGGGTAAGAGCATAAATGCAAACATCACCCTGCCTATGGAAGTTTGTTTTTGGACAAGATGCTGAACTTGTAAGATTCTTCTATGCAACAAAAGGGAGTTCTCACTCTAAAGTAAACACTTTGTTTGAAAGCAATACACCTTTAGAAAAAACAAGTACTGATAGTCCATGCCCTTCCTAATCCATTGCACCGACAACTGACAGTCAGACACCCCTATTCAACATAACATAAAAAGGAATTCCTTAGCCTTTGAGCCTAAGCATAAAGGCCTAGACAACATAGTTATTTTTCTTAGTGCCAGATTATTATTCTGGTATCCCATATGCTGAGTCTATGGGGAAATATTTCTCTCAAAATGAGAGAAGTGAAGCTATATTGCTGCTAACTTCCTGTTTGAAGACACTGCAAAAAGATTTCCAAGGGCGATCTAACTGGACAAGGGAGAAGATAATGTAGGCTACTCAGAGGCTTCATAAAGACCAGGCTGAGCTTAAAATGTTGAAGATGGCCAATCAGACTACCCTTGGAGCATTTACGTTCTTTCTTAACTTTTTCAGCAAGGACAGCCACCATAAATCTACCTTATGTTGTTTTCACTTATGTTATTTACTTTGAGGGTGAGCTTGGGACAAGTCTTTGCCCTCATCCTATTCTATGACTAGAGATATTATTGGGCATCTTGTAGATATTGGTAAGGATATATACTATACATTGTATTAGGAGATTATGATTATGTTTACCTATTGGTTATGGTTATTATGAGTTGATTATTAGTATTATGATAAGGATTTATATTATAATTGGAAGATCCTAAGTCCCATTTTGCCACCATAGAGTGAGTGCTTGATTTCTTTCTATACTATCATTATATTCTTTCTAACTTAAATTCAATTTTCAATGGTGAAAGCGATATCTAATAATCTGAGACATTATGTTGATTTTTTGAAACAGTTATATACAATTTATCCTCTTTAACTTGTATCTTTTCATATGACTTGTCTTTAATTTAAATAGAGCTTTTTTAATGCCTCTTTTTAATACATCATTTAACTCTTTGTCTACTCTTACCTTGCTTGAAATCATCCATAGTGAATATTTTTATGCTTATACATTGGGGTATCTGAACATCTCTTTTTGAACAATCTCAATCTTGCTTTCCTCATCTCGTTCTTCGTCGAAGCCACTCTTATCTTATCTCGAATATTTCATTTGTAATCCTATCTCTGCTATTATACTCGATATAATCCCGCAAATGGAATTTGAAAAAAGTAATGTGTACGCATACTTACCCCTGTTCTCTATTTCACATTGAAATTAAATATAATAAAGAAAAACAATGTATTATTGTAAAGTCATGATGAATCAGGCAATATTCCTAAAAAATCAATAGAAGAGAGGAAGATAGTAAAATGTACAGTCATGATATTTTGATAAACAGAATGACTCGAAATTACAAAGTATCTGTATATTTCTAATTGTTGCATGTTAGTGACCAAAATTCACTCAATACTTAAAGCTTCTATGTATCTAGTGATGAATGAAAGTAACTGATCATGAAAAAACTCTCAACTAAATTTACAACAAAATGGATGGCATAATAAAACTAGTGCAAACAGAGGATTGCTAATAATAGTGAATCAATTCTCCTACTTCCTTCACCTCAAAGTTCAGTCAATTTCTTAGTTTTTTTTCCTATGTGACTTCCACTATTTCAATATGGATTCTACTCCTTCAATCAATGATGTATTTTTTTCCTTATTAATCCACAACTGAGCTACTAGGTACCTGTCACTGAGGTTATACCTATCAAGTTGTAAACATTTGCTTATAATAAAGCAATGTGATTTTATTCTACTTCGATTTGAGGTAAACATGTAAGCCTTAGAAAGTTTTTGGTTACTCAATTTTTGTCCACCATAGGTGCCTCAATGATTTTAATATTTATAAAAGTATTTTTCATAATATAAAGATGATTTTAACCTCATTCTGTTGTATGAACAACAATTTAATGTGCAAGCTTCATGTACTTTCTCTTTTCTCTAGTTAACTAGTGCTTTGACTTATTAACTCACAGGATTTAAGGGGGAGCAAGGCTTTTATCTGTGTTAAGAGAATAGGGGAATATTAAGTGTATGATTGATGTTTTGATGATTACCAAACTGACTCGAGGACTAGGTAGATTATCAAATCGTTGTATGGTGCGGGGAATGGGATACAACTATTTCTAAAGCTGCTATGATTGGTGAGATGCCAATCTCATCTTTACTAAAGGATTAGCAGCCTATGCATTGCATCTACTGTAGTATATAAGGAGTTTATCCAAGGAATAAAACCATATTTTGGAAAATATCACAACTGAATATTCTTGTTTCTCCAAAAGCTCTCTCTTAGCTCTAGTGTGAAGATATAGTTGCTGCATGCAAGGGACCTGATAGAAGGCATCCATAGTTTCTTTGTTTGTTAGTTGTTGTGTTGGTTTGCAAACTGTAAGATCACTCCTAGTCTATAAAGGAATGTGGTGATTGTTTTTCATTGCTGATTTAAGAGTTGTATACCTTGTTGGCTATGTAGTCTTAAGGAGTTGTTGTAGTGTAGTTTAACTTCATTGAGGTTACGAGAGTGTAGACTAGTTGGTTTTACTGCTGCTTATTGCTTGTAACTAGGTTATAAGTAGGAACGGTGAGGAAGTGAGGGAAATAAACCTTGTCTGTTGTATTTGTTTACTTTGCTCATTCATTAGTGGATTTGGATTTTGGGAAATCGTATATCGACAAGTCGTGGTTGTTCCTCTCTTGAAGTTTTTCCATATTAAATCCTTCTGTGTTTGTTTCTTGTTGTTTACCTTCTTTTATCATAGTTTTCTTAGGGAACAGATCCCTTACTACGGTAGACGCATTCTTACTCTACAAGTAGTATCAGAATAGGGATCTCTATATGGTTCGCATCGAGAGATTTTTTTATGAAAATGGTTGCTTCACTATACCTAGAAGAAGCACAATCATCCTCGAGTCAATTTTTTAATCATCAAAACGGCAATCATGTACTTAACATTGCCCTATTATATTCTCTTGACACAGGTAAAAGCATTGCTCCCCCTTAAACTCTGTGACATAATAAATCAAACACTAATTTACTAGAGAAAACAGAAAAAACATGAAGATTGCACATAAAATTATTGTTCATACAATAGATTGAGGTTGATATCATCTTCATATTATGAAAATACTTTTACAAACATTAGAAACATCGAGGCACCTTTGGTGGACAAAAATAGAGTAACCAAAAAAATTTCTTAAGATTTACATGTTTACCGCCAATCATAGTACAATAAAATCAATTGCTTCATTAGAAATAAATATTTTCGAGTTGAATGAGCATAACTCAGTGGCAGTTACCCAATATCTCAATTGTGGAATAACAAGGAAATAGAATTGCATCATTAAATGAAAGAGTAGAATGCATATTAAATGGTGGAAGTCACATAGGAAGAAAAAAACTAAGTTGTTGACTGAACTTTGAGGGAAAGGAAGTAGGAATTGATCATCATCACATGATCAATTTTAGTAGGCCCAATTAACTCTTATTAGAAACCCTATTCAGTTGAGACAGTTTGTTTTTTATCTGTTATATTCTTTCATCATTAGATACATTAAGGCTTTAAGTATTGAGTGAATTTTTGTCACAAAGATGCAACAACTAAAAATATATAGAAACTCTATAATTTCCAGTCATTCTGTTTATCAAAAAATTATGTCTATCCATTTTACTATCTTCCTCTCTTCTATTGATTTATCAGGAATATTGCCTGATTCTTCATGATTTATACAAGAATAAGTTGTTTCTCTTTATTGGATTTAATTTCATTGTGAAACAAAGAATACAGGTAAGTCTGCGTATAAATAACTTTTTTCAAATTCCATTTGTGGGATTATATCGGTCATAATAGCAGAGATAGGATTAGAAATAAAATATTTGAGATAAGATAAGATTGGCTTCGACAGAGAATAAGATGAAGAAAGCAAGATTGAGATTGTTCAAAAAGATATGTTCAGATACCCCAATGTATAAGCGTAACAATATTCAATATGGATGATTTCGAGCAAGGTAAGAGTAGACAAAGAGTGAAAAGATGTATTTAAACGAGACATTAAACAAGCTCTATTTAAATTACAGACAGGTCATATGAAAAAAATAATTTAAAGAGGATAAATTATATATAAATATTTCAAAAGTCAATATAATGTCTCAAATTATTAGATATCACCTTCACCATTGAAAATTGAATTTAAATTAGAAAGAATGTAATTACAATATAGAAAGAAATCGAGCACTTACTCTACGGGGGAAAAATGAGACTTAGGATCTTCCATATTATAACATAAATCCATATCATAATACTAATAATCAATTCATAATAGTCATAATCAATAAGTAACTATAATCATAATTTCTAAATACAACACATAGCATATATCTGTACAAATATCTACATGATTTCAATAATGCCTCTAATAATAGACTAGGACAGGCACCAAGATATGTCCTGAGCTCACCCTCAAAGTAAATAACATAAGCACAAGCAACATAAGGTAGATAGATGGTGGCTTGTCCTTGCTGAAAAAGTTCAGAAAGAAACATAAATGCTCCAAAGGTAGTCTGATAGACCATCTTCTTTTTCTTTCTTTAAATATTTTAAGCTAAGCTTGGTCCTTGTGAAGACTCTGAGTAGCCTGCAGTATCTTCTCCTTTGGCCAATCGGACTACCTTGGAGCTGTTTTTACAATGTTTTCAAACAGGAAGTTAGCAGCAATATTGCTTCAGTTCTCTCATTTTGAGAGAAATGTTTCCCCAAATTCTCAGCAGATGGGATATGAGCATAATAATATTGCACTAAGAAAAGATAATTATGTCGTCTGGCCTTTTATGATTAGGCTCCAAGATAACAAATTCCTTTTTTTCATTATCTTACATAAGGGTGTCAGACTGTTAGTTGCCGGTGCAATGGATTAGGAATAGAGTGGAATATCAGTACTTGTTTTTCCTAAAGGTTTATTACTTTTGACAAAAGTGTTTTGTTTAGAGTGAGAACTCTTCTTTGTTGCAAAGAATCCGACAAGTTTAGCATCTTATCCAAAACTAAATTGCACCAGGCAGTGTGATGTTTGCATTTATGTTCTTACCACTATAGCACAATTCTCCTCAAATTGATATGTCTTTCTCCTATATAAATCCTTCATTGAATTTTGGGCCTTTGGACTATCTCCCTGTTTGTCTTCTAAAACTGTTGCTTTCGATTTAGGCTCTGTTTTGGAAGGCATACGAAACTTCCTTTTCCTTTTACAACTTGAGGAAAATATGAATTTTTAGACTAAGGTTCTTGAGAGACTACACTAGCAACAGTAACTTTGGATTAAAAGGCTTGAGCAATTGGGGTAGAAGGTTTTGACAGTTGTTGTTTATCCAGGTTTGGTCGAGTATTCTCAGAAGCCTTAGTCTTTGATTATGGATGTTTCAAATCAGATGAGCTAACGTCTAACTTTATTTATATAACTCAAAAAGACGGTTGCCCTCCATTGTACATACTTGTACCAGGTTCAAGTCCAGAAGTAACATGTATCACGTTTCTTCTACAACTGTTAAAGCTTGCTTGAACTCCCTCAGCACGCATACTATATCCAGTAATGTGTAATCAACCAAGCTGGATAAATCTGCAAATACAAGATGACTAGCAGTATATTGAAAACCTTTTCCCTACTCAGTAAAGCCAAAGCACCATTAAAAATATTTGTGACGACATATTTGTTTCTATGATGACTCGTTCAACAATTTCCACACTGATCCAAACTCAAAAATCCACTTGACTGCACTAGGGAGGGTAAAATATTCTTCTCGTCTTTAATTTCTATTCTTATTTACAAAATAAATTGCCACACTTAGTTTGTATGTAATTATAGACAACATTTATCTTAACAAGAAGAACATACCCAATGAAATTTCATGAGTGGGGTCTGAGGAGGGTAAAATGTACACACATTCTGCAGTGAATTTCCTAAGCTTTGCCTCTATGGAATTTTTTTGATTTCGTGCTTCTGTCCGATCAGTAGAAAATTTAGAAGTTATTTTCACACAACCTGTTACATTATGTTACAATCTGTCTATTTCTTGATGTTTTCTTCATTTCTTGTGATTCCTTTATTTGTTTCCTATGAAATTTTAGTATATGTTCATAAAATCGTGTTGATCAAATTTTATGGCATACTTTCTTTGGTGATTGTTTTCAACAAATGATCTGTGTATATGAATTTATAGACATAATGTAATTAGTGCATTTATTTACCTTTTTCTTTGGTTTGCCACAAAGTGTCCGGGGCTCATATTGGAGCCCGACTATATTTGAATTTGTGCCGCGTACGACCCCATTTGTAGGGAAGCACTCCCTACCAAGAATTTTTCCATTCAAGGGATTGAACCCGAGAACTCTGGTTAAGGAAAGGGCATCCCCATCCGCTGCACCATATCCTTTGGTGGTTGTTTAACTTTATTATGCTGCTAGGTAACCTTGGTCCTAATTTATGTGAAAGGAAATAATTTTAGCATATTTATATTATACCTTCCTCTAGATTCATCATCTTGTTATATAACCTTATTCAAATGAAAGATGCTAGATTTCTAAAGAGGGATGTGACCATATAGTCATATTACTCTGTACTTGTTATCTGAAATAAGAAATGTCTTGAAGAATTCAAATAGTGGAGTCATGAATTTATTGATTTGACTTTCTAGTGCAATGACTATTGGAGAGAAATGTTCTTTGTACTTGCTTCTAGTTACTAAACGAGTATGAACTGGAAATATTGTTTTTTCTATACTGTTACGACCAAAGCCTAGGTCCTAAATGTGACACGCAAATGGAAAACCAAAGGGATCCCAAACAAGCCTCTTAGCATATCATTTACACATCCTTGGTCGCGGAAGCATTTGAACAAAAATAAGAGAATATAAGTAAAGATAAAGGGACTAAGGAAAATCTTTAATAGCATAAATCATAAAAGAGTCAAAGCTCAAGCACAATTACATCATTTGTTCAAACAACACCTCTAGACATAGACTTGAGCGGGGACCAAGACACTTTCCCGGCTCACCCTCATAGTGTAAAGAGTTCAACATTAAGAATGATAATGGCAAGAGTAGCATAACTAACGTCCCCAAACTTTAAGGATTCACCAATAGCTTATCTTCATGATAACCAACTAGCCATAAGGTGGATGATCGTGAGGGGATTCAGTGTCTAAATGGTAACATCATGTATACATAGAGTATAATTTAGTAAGTTTGAATGTACTAAGTATGTATAAGTGCATTGTAACAAGAGATACACAACATAATCAAAATGTATAATCATAAACAAGAGATAGTATATTAGCAACTTGTCATGCATGATCAATGCTTGAAGTAAAACTTACTTATGTAAAACATAATACATGTATAGGAAGAGACCATCATCATAGACCAAACAACTATTACTTGGAATGCAAGGCCTACCACCCCCTTAGAAGGCGATTGAGGTGTCTACACCTTAATGGGTAGTATGGGAAAGCATCCCCTGACAAGGTGATTGAGGTATATATACCTTAAGTGGTAGTACGGGAATAGCTCCCCCCAACAAGTTGATTGACATATATACCCCTCAATTGGTAGTATGGGCATAGCACCTCCCAACAAGGTGGTTAAGGTATATACCCCTCAACATGGTAGTACAGGCAGAGCGTCCGCCGACAAGGCATTTGAGGGATAACATCCCCTCAATAAGGTGTGGTCAACTTGCAACACTATAGATACTTTTCAAGAAATCAACACACATATATATTCCTTTCATTATCATAAAGTTACTTAACTTATAAGCCATGCAATAGACCTTCAATAACTCAAGAATCCATAACCAAACATTTAATCAAACACTTGGCGGGTGTGTAATACTAGTTCAAAATCATGCAATTCAAGAGTGAAATCATGTGAGGAAACTCAATGTAAATCAACCCACCAATACTTGGTAATACCATCATATAAGATACATTGAAACCACTCATCAAAACCCATCATAGATCATAGATCCAAAGCTCAAACATGCATAAACAATCAACATTTTATGAAACTCTAACATAGTTTATAGTCAAATTCATAATAAGAAGTACCCATGGACAAATAAACTTGCAAACATGTGATTTGTTTAAAAAGGAAGGTTGGGCACCATGGGTGAAAGGACCCAATAGTTGAAACCCACATACCTTAACTTTAGAGATTTCCTTGATGAAGATTTGAATGAGAACTTGAAGCTCGATGAATTTGTTGAGATCTGGAATGAGTTTAGGACACTTCAATTTGGATGAAATATTTGGCTAAGTGTTAAAAAGAGTTTTGGGGAATGTCTTGAATGGCATGGGGTTGAAAATGACTAACTATAGGTGTTTTTACGCATACGAAGGCTTAGGCCCAAGGACCAAAAGCCCTAGACCACATTAGGAAAACTGGCAACAAAATACACTGGTCCGCAATGGGTCCGCGTCTTGAAACCATCGCATACCCTTATTGTTTAGCACAAACTTGGAAAAATCAAATTTTGTCACGGTTACTCTAAAATCGGGGTTATAACTATTTTCCACTCAATTTTTCCCCATCATCAAGAATATAAAATCGGACTTTCGATGTCACGCATTGATTTTGAGATATGAAAAAATTACGAATATGGGCATTTTTGAGGCATACTCTCAGGAACTCTTTGGGGCATTTCAGTATCTCTCCCTTGGGAACATTTTGTCCTCCAATATCAAATAAGTGTACATAAGAAGAGTAATCATTAAGAAATCAGCTCAAAAAAATGCAATAGTGTACTTAAACACCAATTTCAAAAATCACAACATAAGTGTCAAAAACCACCATAAACTTGTAAACATAAACATGAATGCATGCAAATAACATAATTGCTGAAACATAAGACTTAAAATCACATAGGGGACTTGAATTAGTTCCTTAGGCTTCAATAGAATGGAAGAGATAGGGATATTGCTTTTGCGTGCCAGCCTCGGCTTCCCATGTGGCACTATCAACTTGCTGGTTTCTCCAAAGATCACTTGACGAAAGCTACATCCTTGTTCCTCAACCTCTTCACTTGCCTATCCAAAGTTTCTAACAGAACCTCTTCATAAGTCAAATTGTCTTCAATAACACCCATAACATTTAGAGGCACAATAGCACTTGAGTCACCCACCCACTTCCTCAACATAAACACATAGAAGACTGGATATACTATATTCATATCATAGGGAAACTTCAACCCAAAGGCCACCTTACCAATCCTCCTCAACACTCTATAAGTACCCATAAATCTTGGACTCAATTTACCCTTTTTACTAAAACAAACCACATCCTTCATGGGTGAGACCTTCAAATGGACCCAATCACCAACCTTAAATTCAAGGTCCCTTCTCCACACATTTGCGTAGGACTTTTATCGATTTTCGACTGCTTTATTCACTTATCAAGCTCACCATCTCCGTGGATTCCATAACCAAATCTGGGCCTAACAAATCTATCTCCCCTACCTCAAATCATCCAACTGGGACCTATAACGTCTGCAATAGAAAGCCTCAAAAGGAGCCATACCAATGCTTTAATAAGAGCTATTGCTGTAAGCAAACTCAATGAGTGGAAGATGATCATCCCAACTGCCCTTAAATTCCAAAACACAAGCTCTAAGAATGTCTTCAATAGTTTTGGCTGTCTTTTCGGCTTAGCCATCTGTTTGAGGGTGAAAGGTCATACTAAGCTTTATTTTTGTAGCAAGACCTCTTTGGAAGGACCTCCAATAGTCAGAAGTGAATTAAGTACCACGATCCAAAATGGTAGATAAAGGCACCCCATACAATCTAACCAATTCATGAATGTACAACTTAGCATAGTCTTCGATACTATAAATAATCTTAACCAATAGGAAATGAGCCGACTTTGTCATTCTGTCAAACACAAAAAAATGGAGTCGGAATGCTTCCTAGTCCTAGGCAACCCAACCACAAAATCCATGTTAACTTCCTCCCACTTCCAAGTAGGAATCTCTTTATCTTGGGCTAGGCCACCTGGCCTTTGACACTTGACTTTAACTTGTTGGCAATTATGACAATCGGATAAAAGCTTAGCGGAATCCCTCTTCATTCCACCCCACCAAAACACATCCCTCAAACTCTATACATCTTTGGAAAACTGGGGTTAATTGAATAGCAAGAATTATGAGACTCATCTAAAATCTTCTTTCTCAAGTCATCAACACAAAGCGCACACAATCTACCTTGGTACCTAAGGGCACCATCTCTCCCTTGGGAGAAAACCTCCACCTTACTGTCTCTTACAAAGGCCTTCAATTCTAAAAAGGCGGGGTCAAGATCTTGCTTTGCCTTCACCTCTTCAATCAAGGAAGATTCAAAGCCATCAAGGAAGATTCAAAGCCATCAAGAACTACCACACCACCATTGTCAACCTCCTCCAATCTAACCCCCAATCTAGCAAACCGATGAATCTCTCTAGCCACCTCTTTGCCACCATTATCAACATGAGCTAGGCTATAGATAGAGACCCTACTCAAAGGATCAGCCACAACATTAGCCTTAACGGGGTGGTAATGCACACTTATATCATAATCTTTAAGAAGGTCTAACCAGCTTTGTTGTCTCAAGTTGAGATCTTTTGGGGTGAACACGTATTGGAGATTCTTATGATCGGTAAACACATCAACATGCACCCCAAACAAATAATGAGGCCAAATTTTAAAAGCAAATACCATGGCGGCCAATTCATGATCATGGGTAGGATAATTCTTTTCATGCAACTTAAGTTGTCTAGAGGCATAAGCTATCACCTTACCATTTTGCATCGAAACACAACCCAAACTAATTCTTGAGGCATCAAAATACAAAACAAACCCATCCAACCCTTCCAGTAGAAACAAGATAGGAGAGGAGACAAGTTTATCTTTCAAGGTTTGGAAACTCTTTTCACACTTATCGGTCTACACAAATTTTACCTTCTATTGGATCAACTTATGCATAGGAGAAACAATAGAAGAGAAACCATTAATAAACCTCCGTTAGTAAGCCCGCTAAGCCCAAGAAACTTCTAATGTCTAATGGAGTCAAACGTCTAGGCCAGTTTCTAATCACTTCCATCTTTTTAGGATCCACATTAATACCATCATCTAACACCACATGACCTGGAAAGGTAACCTCTTTCAACCAAAACTCACATTTTCATATTTGGTATACATCTTCTCCTCCCTCAATATTTACAACACCACCCACAAGTGATCCACATGCTCCTCCTCACTATGGTAATAGATCAAGATATCATGAATAAATACCACCACGAACAAGTCAAGGTAGGGTATAAAGACCCTATTTATATGATCCATGAAGAAAGCCGGTGCATTAGTCAAACCAAAGGACATAACCACAAACTAATAGTGCTTATACCTAGGGATTCCCGTTAAAAGCTGCATATAAAAAGAAGTAGGACCCTCATTATATTGTAAAAAGGTCCATTGAAAATTCTGACTGCACCATTGGATCTGAAACATCGAAATTCATATGGTTACATAGTTCGTTGGCAAAAATTAGAGTCCGAATGAGCCCAAAATGACGACAATGGGATTGAAAGGATTAGTCAAGGGGAATGACATAGCCTCCAGTTGTGCTGCCAGTGGCATGACTTAGCATCGCCACACGGCAATGACCTGGCAATAGAAAATCTATGCATATTTTATATATATATATATATATATATATATAACCATGTCTGAGTATTTCCTCCAAATTTTCACCCCCATTTTGAGCTCAATTTTCATCTGACTTGAGTGATTCAAAAGGCTACATGACTCGCTTGTTCGTTAGAAATGTCATGATGAAGTCAGATTTAGGATTTGACACATATTTTGAAGTAAATCTCTACTTTTTCGTTTATGATATATCGAAAATGAATAAAAATTTTACATTGCAATATCTCGATCATTTCTCAACAGAATTAAGTGAAATTTGTATCTAAATTGCTCTATATTCTGAGAGAATTTCTGTGGTATTTTTGCTCTTTGCTTCATCTGATTTTGAGAATTTTTACCTAGAAATTTTGAAAAGAATGTTTCTCGGTAAAGTTTTTAACAACATTTTTCGGTTGTTTCTTGGTCTTTTGGGGTCCGTTTTGGGCTGAATTTCTTGCTATGAACTCAAGGTGATGTAGGCATTATATTTGGGGATTGGTTCAACATTTCAATTATGGGCCCCAATTTTCCCCATTTAAGTCGTAATTAATGAAAATTAACCCGTTTCTTGAGATTTTAAAGTCAAATCAGCCGTAATGATCTTATGACTTATGTTTTGGCAGATGAGCAGTATCAGAAGCAATTTAGAGGGAAGAATCTTTGCTAGATAGACTCAAAGTAAGAGACATCGGATGTCAGGTAGGCTAAGCTTTCTCTAAACCCTTGACTAAGCTGAAATATTTGCATATTTGTATTGGAATATGTGGAAATGTAGAGTTTGTGGATTGAGTTGTGGAGTATATGATGTATATGGCTTGATGCAATATGTGTGTTGCATATATATATATATATATATAGATATATAATGTTATGGATGCTAGTTGTTGTATTTAGGGTTGTGTTGGCTATAGTTGTTATATTACCTTAGTTGTTACAATATATGACTACGAAAGGGCCGAAAGGGAGTTGGCTAGAGTTGTGAACATATGACAGTTTTGTACACTGAGCTTCACTCTTTCTTGTATGTGTATGTGGTCTGAGACTACCAGAATATACTAGATATTAAGCTTTCCCTGTGATTACATGTTACCATGTTCGTTGAATCTAGTATTTATATCTAGTTTGTATGTATATGCATGATGTGGATGCGATTATCTATATCTTTTCTGAGTACTTCTAGTAGAATTTCCTGATCAAACATGATTTTGTGTTACCTCGTGGATTATATGATCCTATACACTTTTATTATCTATTATGTACTTGTACCATTAGTTAGTGACTAGAGAGATACACCGTGTTCTAGGGATAGGTATAGTGCACCCGTAAGGGAGTCTTGCATTCTGTGATACGAGAGGTATTGCTACTGAGCCACTAGCAAGTTATAGACGAGAGTGTGACCCTGGTAGCCAGGTGTAGTCTATATTGTATGCACATATCTGTGATGAAACACTAGCTATATGGTTTAGTCTTGGGAACTAGCATCTTATTTAAAGAAGGGAACATTATCAGTGCGTAGGCAAATGGTTTTGGGTGAAATCCTCGATAGCAGTTTGGCTGCAATATGATTTTGGGTAGGTGACATCCTTTTGTTTATCTAGCCTCTTGGGACTTAGCATAGGTTATACTGACATAGCTTTATGAGTTATTTTACACAGTGAAGGGGCCTGAGAAGGGTTGAATATGGACTAGTTCCCTGAGAAAGGCATCTGTTCTGACTTGACTCATACCTGTATAAATGTGTATATCCTGTTCCTATTGAGATCTGATAACCAGGAGATTGTGCATTGATTATATGTTGTACTGCGGCTAGACTCTAGTATAGATATGACTCGGCTGGGTTTGTGCATCCTAGAAATTTATGATTTTCCATAATGGTCTATGATTACTCTGGCACTTGTGGTTGAAGAGGTTATGGTCTACTTGGCCTTGGTGAGGCATGATTCTACAGTGATTTGTGACATATATACTTTGGTGTATTGCTGACAGTTGTAGTGCATTGGTTTGTTTCATTTGATATTGGCATATTTATTGTATTTGAGAGAGGTAGTGATTGTGATTATGTGAGTTGGGTTGAGACAATAGGATACCCAAGTTGAGAGTATCATCCCCTATGTTCACTCTGGCCACAATGTGATCATCATCGCCTATGTTCACTCTGCTATGATATGACTTTAGATTTTAGGATCCAAATAGGTTAATTGATTGAGTGATTAATTGATACCTCAAGTCCCAGATGATGTTCCCTATTGTTGTTTGAGCACCGACGACCAAGCCGAAGTATCCTAGTTCACGGGTTATGCACTTCGTGTTTTGAGTTTCGATGGTCGTACTTGTGCGCCGAGCGACAGATAATAATTTTACAGATCGAGCATTGATGGAGATTTAGGTCAAGGACCCTAACAGATATTCTATGGGGTTGAGCCTCGCGATTAACATCCTAAGATATGACATTTAGGTCGAGGACCCCAACTGATATTCTATAGGGTTGAGCCTCATGATTGACATCATGAGATGAGACACTATTGTTTATGCGAGGGGGGTTCATTCTCGCACCGGGGATATATCCTGCCATTATGTAGTGGTTGATTGGGTTAGGGAGATTCTTTCTCCCACGAGGGATACGTCCCACCATTATGTTTAGTGTTAGACCATCTAGCCTTGGCTGACTACTCGATCAGAGGCTAGGTCATAGGACTATAGCTCGGGTGCCATGTGTTTGTACAAGGTCGAGGACCTTGTTGACTTCTGATAGTTATTGCGAGGATCCGTGATTACTACCCATTCATTGACTCACCTACTCAGAGCAGGAGATGTCGAATGCCAGGTAAGCTAGGCTTTCTCTAAACCCTAGACTAAGCTAAAATGTTTGCATATTTGAGTTGGAATGCGTAAATATGTATTATTTATGGATTGAGTTGTGGAGTATGTATTGTATATGGCTGGATGCGATCTGTGGTGTATATATATAATCTTATGGGATGGTAGTTGTTGTATTAAGAGTTGTGTTAGTTGTACTTGCTACATTACCCAAGTTCTTACATTACATGACTACGAAAGGGCTTGAAAGGGATTAGCTGGCGCTATGAATATGTGACAGGTATATACACTGAGCTTGACTCTTCCTTCTTGTGTGTGTGGTCTGAGGCTACCAAAATATACTAGCTGTTGAGATTTCCCTATAAATACATACTACTATGTCTACTGAATCTAGTATATATATCTGGTTGGTATTATATGCATGACGTGGTTGCAGTTATCCATATCTTTTCTAAGAGCTTTTAGTAGAATTTACTTATTAAACTTGAGTCTATGTTTCCCTATAGTTTATATGATCCTGTATACTGCTATTATATGCTATGTACTCGTACCACTAGTTAGTGACTAGGGGGCACACAATGTGCTGGGGATGAGTATAGTGCACCCCTAAGTGAGCCTTATATTCTATGCTATGATAGGTGTTGCTAATGATCCACTTGTACGTTAGAGATGGGAGTGTGACCCTAGTAACTAGGTGTAGGCTATATCCTACATGTTTCCCGGGGTTATTTATGACAAAACACTAGCTATATGGGTTAGTCCTTGGAACTACCATCCTATTTAAAGAGGGGCACATTATTACTGGGCAAGCATATGGTTTCCCTAGGCGTAAAGCTTGGCTTTGGTATGATTTTTTGTAAGTAACATCCTTTCATTTATCTAGCCTCTTAGGACTTATCTTAGATTGTACCGATGCTACTCTACGAGTTGCTTTGCACAGAAAAAGGGCCTAGGAATGGCTGAATATTAGCTAGTGCACTGAGATAGGCATGTTTTCTCATTTGACTCTTGCCTGTATGAATGTGTATAGCCTGTTACTACTGAGATATGACAACTAGGAGGTTGTGAATTGATTATATGTCATACTGCGGCTTGACTATGATATAGATATGACTCGATTGGGTTTGGGTATCCTAGATATTTATGATTTGTCATAATGGTCTATGTTTATTCTAGTCACTTGTGATTGACAAGGTTATGGTATGCTTGGCTTTGGTGAGGCATGATTCTAAAAAGATTTGTGACATATATACTTTGGTATATTTTGCTGACGTTTGTTGTGCGTTAGTTTGTTTCATCTGATGACAGGATATCTATTATATTTGAGAGAGGTTGTGATAATGATTATGTGGGTTGGATTGAGACTGTAGGATACCTAGGTTCCTAGTGTCATCACCTACGTTCACTCTGGACACGATGCAATTATTGTCACCTATGTTCACTCTGGGCACGATATAACTTTAGAGTTCCAGATCCAGATAGATTGGTTGAGTGAGTGATTGATTGATACCTCGAGTCCCAGATGATATTCCTTGTTAACGTTCAAGAAACGATGACCACGCCTAAGTATCCGAGCTCACGAGTTACGTGCCCTATGTTCTGACTTTAGATGATCGTGCTTGAGCACTGAGCAACAAGTACTGATTTTGTGAATCGAGCACCGGTTGACATTTGGGTCGAGGAATTCGACTGATATTCTTTGGACCTAGGCCTCGTGATTAACATCTTGAGATAAAACACTACTATTTATGAAAGGGGAATTCTTTCTCCATGGGGGATATGTCCCGCCAATATGCATTTGGCTAATTAGGTTAGGGAAATTCTTTTTACCATGGGGATACATCCTACTATTATGTTGAGTGTATGACCATCTGGCCTTGGCTGACTACTCGATCGGAGGCCAGGTCCGAGGACTATGGACCAGGTGCCACGTACTAGTATAGGGTCGAAGACCCATCTGACTTGTGATGTTACGGCGAGGCCCCGTGATTATTACCCGTCGATCTATTCAACTATTGATACCCTGATTATGATTAGGTGTACCTCCTGGGCTTATCGGGGCTCAACGGGCATTCAGGCTTAGATACTAGGGCCTTACAGCCATGTACATCTGACCTTCATTATGGAGTTGAGAGCTGGGCTCTATGATGTTTCTATGAGAATCTGTGATGGTTCTGAGGGATTCTATGATTATTTTTCATTTCTATATTGTGTGTGAGTGTACCTTTTGAGTTTATGAGGGCCTAGTTAGCGTATAGGCATAGATACTAGGGCCTTACACCAGCATAAACACTATGCCTCAGGTAGTGGTGTTTATTATATGAGTTTATGCAGCTTTAGTGGTATCCTTGTTCATCTCCATGGTTGGCTCAATAGTGGTTTGAGGATTTCTAGACATGGCTATGCCTTGATCTGAGTTCGTTTTGATACAGTTATGTAGTTCTGTATGTATTTGGTCTTTATATATGTTTACTATTTCACTCGATTGACTGATGATGCCTACTGAGAGCTTTTTTTTGTACTCACCCTTTCTTCTGCATCTTTCCAAATTGTAGATCTTTGTATGGGCATAGGTAATTTAGGGAACTTCGAGAGCACTCAGGAGGCTTTTGGTAAGCACCGACAACTCTGGCTTCTTCATAGTCTCTTTGTTGTTGATGACCGTCTTTTGTCTCCAGACATTGGTCTTGTATGGTAGTGTTATGTATTTGTAGAGGAACTTTGATTTTCGATATTATTATGGTTTTTGATATATGTATATGATATATCCTTGTGTCTATTCTAGCTTTGTACATTTGATTTCCAGGTTTCAGGTAGGTTTTGGTTATGTATATAGTCATATTTGTTATGGTTTGCACTAGAAAACTTGGAAGGTACCCTGGAGTTGGGTAATTTTCTTACCTTTAGGTGGGATCTAGCGGGCGCCATCATGACCGGCATCGGGTTGTGATAAGATGGTCAGACCTTAAGGTTCACTAGTCTAAATTGTACAGAGCTACCATCTAGTAGAGTCCTATGTGTGGGTACGGATATATTTGTGTCTTATCTCCAGGAGGCTATGGGATGTTTAGGAACTTTCATATGTTGTTGATTCTATTGTATCTTGTCACTGCATCCACAATTTTTGAGAATTTTGCTTCATTCGTCCCTCTACATTGATGTTGCGTAGAGGCCAAAATTTGGGCAGGGGAAGTGTTACGTAGTTAGTCCCAGATAAGGAGCAGCCCCAGAGCCCATTGAGTAGAGGCTAGATTTCCTCTAGTTATAATAACTGGATAAGGAAGCTTACAAGCATTAAGAATGCAGAAGGGCCTCAGAGGCAGGCTTCATAATCAGTACTTGATTGGTGGTGGCTATGTATTGTTCTATAAGAGATGTTTTTAGGGATGGAGTTCTGTGATATATATATATCCGTATGTCAGTAACTAGTTAAAGGTTATATGGGCTGTGAGCACTCTTGAGAGAGATCCTTGAGGCGACATAAGTTATGACAGAGGTAAGGTTGAGTATTGGTGCCTTCAGGATATTCGTATTCAATTATTTACCTACTGGTTTGACCTTTAGGGTTTTCGATGTTGATGAGTATGTATACCTAGTGGTATTCTGAGTAGGTTTCGCCTATGTTACGAGTATACCCTATTAGTAGTTGAATGTTAGTAATACATATGACCATTTTGATACTTGTCTACTAGAATATACAGTCTGATATTGGCGTATATAGTATTTGAGAGGCCGATTGTCGGTCATATCCCTGGCTACACCTTGTGCCTCTGTATTATGATTCTATTGTGATGATTTTTCGAATATAACGTTCTCTATATTTTTGGGTGATTGGATTTTGGGATAAAAGTCTATTGATATATCGAATATTGTTGCTTTAGCAGCTGAGTTACCCTCCCCCCTCTGATGTGCTGTCAAAATGCAACACTTTTGATACTTAAAACCAGGAATTTTGTGTGATCTCAATGTGATGTTGGTAGGTTTGATGTGTTTTTATGTTTGTTTTGTAGGATTTCATGGTTGGCATTATTTTTGGGAAAAGTGTTCAGAAGTTGCTGAAGTCGAAGTTCCATGAGACCCTTTATGGGCCTAGAGGGTTCTACAAGCAGTAAAGCTAGTTCCATGTACAATTCTAATGAGGGGTGTGATGTGTTGTCAAAATGCAATAATTTTTATGCTTAAAACTTGGAATTTTGTGTGTTCTTAATGCGATTTAGTTGGTATTATGTATTTTTTGTGTTATATTTGCAGGATTCTAGGGTTGGCCTTGATTTTCGGAAGAAAGTACAAAATTTGCAAATTTTGATGCAGTACGAGACCTCTTATGGGCTGTAGTTCACTCTGCGGGTCGTGAAGTGGTTCAGGGTTAATTCTACGAACGTGCGAATGAGTCATAGGTTGATTTATTAGTCCTAGAACATAGTTCGTGCCTTGAGGATCAAAGATGAGGAACTTTCTGAAGATTCATCAGACGAACCCCTCTACGGGTAGTAAACCACTTTACGGGTCGTAGAGAGGTGTCATAGACTTGAAGTCCAGTTTTCCAGCAGCACTACACGAGACCCTAATTACAGGCCGTGGAATGCAATACGGCCCGTAAACCAGTTTGTGAGGAGGCGTGCCAAACCAGTTATCCTATTCTTTTTAGGACTTGTATTTTAAATATTATAAATAGGTTTTTAGGTTATTTTTCATAAAGTAGACATATAGTACACAGAGAACTCAACAATTAGAGAGGAAAGATAGTGAGCTAACATTGGAGGGTTTTGGCAAACGCTAGTACTTTGATTTGATCTTTAATCTTATGATTCCCTTTGAAGTTGGAGTTGCTTGTTCTAAACTCAGTTGTGTAAGTGCTCTATTATGCTATTCCAATTCATAAGTCTTGCATCTACAAAAATCATGAGTTGCTAAATCCACAACTAGGGTTATGGGAACCATGAAGAACTAACATGGTAAAACCTGACAATTCATAATTCTTGGAAAGTGTGCATGCATGTATTGATTAACTTTCTCGTTTTGCATTTTTTCTAGTGGTTGTCATCATTCAAGCCCGCCTAGTTTTACTGGCTGGACCAAGGTAGTAATGAATAGTAAAAGAGATTAGTTAACAGGATTTGATTGATGTGTTCTCGTCTAATCAATCAAACTGGACCAAGGGGTGGTTGTATTGGGACTAATTAGTAAAGGTTAGTAATGCGCACAATGGAGATGGGCCAAGCAATGTAGTGAAATTTGCCTATTATCTGGACTAAAGGGTTTGGTGAACTTAATTTACCATCCAGCATGCTACGCACTAGAAAAGAATTAGGTTCATACGGTGATACTAAGTTAAGGAATCATGGGAACACAATACACTAGCTTCTCTCCATATTGATTTAACTCCTGTGATAGTTAGGTTTACTTTTCTACTAATTATTGTAAACCCCCTCCCCCTTTTTGGGAAGTAAGTTGGATAATCAATAAAATTACATTAATTGAATTCTCTCAAGTCTATGTATTTCCTTTGGTTTGACCCTAACCATGGTTAGGTTCTATTTCTTGACAACGAGTGCTTTATCCTCAAAAAGGAGGTGTAACTTGGGAGACATCAAGATTTTGGCGCCATTTCTAGGGAATATAGCTAGACTTAGTTAATTCATAATGATTTGGGTATTAATCCTTATTTCCCACATTTTACATTTTTTTGGTTTTGTTTCTTTATGTGGTGTAATTGTAGTGTATGCCCAACACGTGAAGTCGAGGAAGACCCTTGGCTTCGTTTACCTAAAGATCCATAGAAGATTGAGGATAATGGCCCAAAATAATGCTAACAATGTGGCTAATGCATCTTTGAACAAGAATGATAATGAGAATGTTGATCATTAGAACCCACCTCCTCTTGACGACATAGCTCCACAGCCTCAGGATTTCAATGCCAATGCTTATCAGTGGAATCAATACAGGCTAAATCCTATGGATATGGAGGTAATTGGAGCTATTGTGTTACAACTACTACCAGCTTACACAAATTTCGTAGTCTCGAGTGAATTACTTCAGATGCTGCAGAACCATGTGTTGTTTACAGGCTTACTATCAGAGGATCCTCAAAGCCATATACACAATGTTGCATTCGTCTGCAAGAGTGCAATGGGAACACATAATCTATCTATAGATGTTATGGGACTTCATGTCTTCCCATTGTCTCTTACAGGCAATGCAACACTATGGCTATTTGAACTCCGCAGAGTTTGAAATCCAGCATCTTTCATTCGAATTAGGTTACTTACAAGATGACGAATCTAGAGCAAGGTATAATATAAATATGCTAAAACTGTTTTCCTTCTCATAAATTAGGACCAAGGTTACCTAGCAGCACAATAAAGGTAAATAAATGCACTAATAACATTATATCTACAAATCTACATAAATAAATCATATATTGAAAACAATCACCCAGGAAAGTATACCGTAGAATTTGATAAACACAGTCTTATGAACAAATACTAAAATTTTGTAGGAAACAAATAAAGGAATAACAGGAAATGAAGAAAACATCAAGAAATAGACAGATTGTAACTTAGTGTAATAGGTTGTGTAAAGATACCTTCAAAATTTCCTACTAGATTGGACAGAAGTACGATATAAAACAAATTCCTCAGAGGCAAAGCTTAGGCAAGTTACTAGAGAATGTGTATACATTCTACCCTCCTCATACCCTACTCATAGAATTTCACTGGATATGTTATTCTTGTTAAGATATATGTTGTATATATTGACATACAAATATGCTATCAAAAATATTATTAATGGTGCTTTGACTTTGCTGAGTAGGGAAAAGGTTTTTGACACTACTAGTCATCTTGTATTTGCAGATTTACCTAGCTTGGTTGATTACACTTTACTGTATATGTTATGCGTGCTGAGGGAGGTCAAGCTAGCTTTAACAGTTGCAGAAGCAATGTGACGCCTGTTACTTATGGACTTGAACCAGGTACATTTATGTACAATGGAAGGCAGACATCTTGTTGAGTTATGTAGTCAAGAAAGTTTAGGCGATAGCTCATCTGGTTTGAAACATTCAAAATCAAAGACTAAGGATTCTGAGAATACTTGATCAAACCGAGATAAACAACAGTTGTCAAAACCTTCTACCCCGATTGCTCAAAGCTTTTAGTCCAAAATTTTTGTTGCTAGTATAGCCTTTCAAAAACCTGAGTCTAAGAATTCACATGTTCTTCAAAGTGTAAAAGGAAAAGAAAGTTTCGCATCTCTTCAAAAAGCAGAGGCTAAATCGAAAGCAATAGTTTTAGAAGACAAATAGGGGTTGGTTGAACGACCCAAAATTCCAAGAAGGATTTATATAGGCGAAAGACATATTAGTTTGAGAAGAACTGCAGAGGCTAATGGGTAAGAATATAAATGCAAACATCACCATGCCTGGAGCAATTGTGTTTTGGACAAGATGCTAACCTTATCGAATTTTTCTAAGCAACAAAGAAGAGTTCTCACTCTAGAGTAAATACTTTGTTTGAAATCAATAAACCTTTAGAAAAAACAGTGCTAATAGTCTATGCCCTTCCTAATACATTGTATTGGCAATTTACAGTCTGACACCCCTATGCAAGATAATGTAAAAAGGAATTCCTTAGCCTTGGTTCCTAAGCGTAAAGGCCTAGACAACATAATTATTTCTTCTCAGTGCTAGATTAATATGCTGGCATCCATATGCTGAGTCTCTGGGAAATATTTCTCTCAAAATGAGAGAAGTCAAGCTATGTTGCTGCTTAACCTCCTGTTTGAAGACAATGCAAAAAGAGCTCCAAGGCTAGTTTGATTGGCCAAAGGAAAAGATAATGCAGCCTACCTAGAGGCTTCTCAAGGACCCAAAAAATGTTGAGGTAAGAAAAAGAAGATGGCCAATCAGACTACCCTTGGAGCATTTACGTTTCTTTCTAAACTTTTTCAGTAAGGACAAGCCACCATCCATCTACCTTATGTTTCTTTCGCTTATGTTACTTACTTTGAGGGTCAACTCAGAATATGTCTTGGCCCCCATCCTATTCTATGACTAGAGACATTATTGGACATCTTGAAAATATTTATCTGGATATATGTTATGTGTTGTATTTGGAGATTATTATTATGGTTACCTATTGGTTATGGTTATTATGAATTGATTATAAGTATTATGATATAGATTCATTTTATAATATGGAAGATCCTAAGACTTGTTTTGCCCCTATAGAGTGAGTGCTCGATTTCTTTCTACATTGTAATTACATTCTTTCTAACTTAAATTCATTTTTCAATGATGAAAGCAGTATCTAATAATATGAGACATTATATTGACTTTTGAAATAGTTATATACAATTTAAATAACTTGTATCTTTTCATATGACTTGTCTTTAATTTAAACAAAGCTTGTTTCATGCCTCTTTTCGATACATATTTTGACTCTTCATCTACTCTTACCTTGCTTGAAATTATCCATAGTGAATATTTTTATGCTTATACATTGGGGAATCTAAACATGTCTTTTTGAACAATCTCAATCTTTCTTTCCTCATCTTGTTCTCTGTCAAAGCCGCTCTTATCTTATCTCAAATATTTCATTTCTAATCCTATCTCTGCTATTATGCCCGATATAATCCAACAAATGGAATTTGAAAAAAGTGATGTGTACACAGACCTACCCCTATTCTATATTTCACATTGAAATTAAATCTAATAAAGAGAAACAACGAACTGTTATATAAATCATGAAGAATCAGGCAATATTCCTGAAAAATCAATAGAAAGAGGAAGATACTATAATGGACAGACATGATGCTTTGATAAACAGAATGACTCAAAATTATAGAGTATATGTATATTTCTAGCTGTTGCATGTTTATGACAAAAACACTCGACACTTAAAGCTTCTATATCTAGTGATGAAAGAAAGTAACAGATGAAGAACAAACTGTCTTAGCTGAATTTATAGAAAAATGGATGACATAATAAAACTGGTACAGATTGAGGATTGTTAATAAGAGTTAAGCTGGCCTACTAGAATTAGTCATGTGATGATGATCAATTCTCCTACTCCTTCCCCTCAAAGTTTAGTCAAATGCTTATTTTTTTTCTTCCTATGCAAATTCCACTATTTCAATATGAATTCTACTCCTTCATCCAATGATGAATTTATTTTTCTTGTTATTCCACAACTGAGCTACTGCGTACCTGCCACAGGGGTTATGCTCATTCAACTCGTAAATATTTCTTTATAATGAAACAATGTGATTTTATTGTATTATTATTAGAGGTAAAAATGTAAGCCTTAGAAAGTTTTTAGTTACTCTATTTTTGTCCACCAAAAGTGTCTTGATGGTTCTAATATTTAGAAAAGTATTTTCATAATATGAAGATGATTTCAACCTCAATCTATTTTATGAACAACAATTTTATGTGCAATCTTCATGTTTTTTCTCTTTGAACTAGTTAAGTAGTACTTTGATTTATTATCTCACAGGGTTTAAAAGGAGATCAATGCTTTTATATGTGTTAAGAAAATGGGGGAATGTTAAGTGGATGATTAACATTTTGATGATTGATAAGCTGAAACAAGGTCTAGGTAGACTATCGGATCGTTGTACGGTGCTGGGAAGGGGTTACAACTGTTTCTAAAGTTGTTATGGTTGGTGAGATATCAATCTCATCTGTACTAAAGGCCCAGCGGTCCATGCACTACATCCATTGCAGTATAAAATGTGCTTGTCCAAGGAATAAAATCATCATTTGGAAAATATCACAACTAAATATTCTCGTTGCTCCAAAAGCTCTTTCTTGGCTCCTAGTGTGAAGATACAATTGTTGCATGCAAGGGACCTGATAGAATGCTTCTATAATTTATTTGTTTGTTAGTTATTATGTTGGTTTTGCATTTTCAAACTGTATGATCACTCCTAATCTATAAAGGAATGTGGTAACCGCTTTTCAATATAGATTTAAGAGTTGTATACCTTGTTGGCTGTATAGTCTTAAGGTATCATTGTGGTGTAGTCTAACTTCATTGGGGTGCTGAGAGTGTAGACTAGTTAGTGTTGTTACTGCTCATTTCTTTTAATTAGGTTGTAAGTAGGAAACATGAGGAAGTGAGGGAAATAAACTGTGTGTATTATATTTCTTTACTTTGCTCATTCATTAGTGGATTTAGGTTAGTTTTAATGGCAAGTATTATGGATAATGGAAAGGTAGTATGCATGACTTTCTCATGGAAGAAGATAGTGAACTATGGGACATCGTTCTTGATGGACCATATATTACAATGACTGAACTTAAGGATGAGGAAATTACTAGGCTGGTTCCTAAAACCCGACGACAGTACTCAGATGCTGATAGAAAAAAATTGAAAAAAACTACAAGGCTTAAAACTTATTGTGTGTGGGATCGAGGCTGAGGAATATAATAGAACCTCAGACTGTGAATCTACTAAAGAGATATGGGACAGTTTGAGGAATGCTCATGAAGGTACTGAGTAGGTGAAGGAATCAAAAGACATGCTGACTTCTCAGTTGAAGACTTTATCATGATGGAAGGTGAATCCATGCATGGCATCAAGACCAGGTTCTCAACTACAACCAATGAGCTAAAATGCCTGGGGGAACCTATTAGTCAAAGCAAACAGGTGAGATAAATTTTCAGGGTACTTCCAAAATCTTGGGAGAGTAAAGTGGATGCCATTACAAAGTCCAAGAACTTGAAGACTTTGACTATGGATGTGCTTATTGGGATATTTTAGACACATGAGCTAAATAAGCAACATGACATTGCCAAAAGAGAAGGAAAACAAGACAAGACTTTAGCATTAAGAACTGCTCACAGTGATAGTGAAATTGATGGTCTAGATATCGCCTATCTCACCAAAAGATTCAAGAAGATTATCAGGGAAAATCCTGGTTTTGCAAGGAAAAGGATTATTAGAAGATCACAAGGAAATGTTGAGCTATGTCATAGATGTGGGAAACTACGACACTTTGTCAGAGAGTGTCCTTATGGAAAGGCTGAGGGTTCAAAGTTTGTGAAAGATAGAAGGAAGGACCAGGTTATAGAGAAGTTCAATAAGAAGGTTGCTACTGATCGCATTGTCATGAAAGCTTTGGGGGGATGGGGCAACTACTCTAGTGACTCTGAATGATGAAGAATAACCTGAGGATTCATCCATTCTTGCTGTGAAAGATGATAATGAAATCTTTGACAACTTGTTTGCATTCATGGCTCAATCAGATGATGAGGAAGAAGAAGAGGAATAGGTAACACAGATGGACTTGAATGAGAACTTAAATCTTTACTCTACCAAAAAGTTGAAAAGGCTTGCATGTGTTCTTATTAATTCCATTTGTGAATCAACTGCTGAAAAGGATTTGCTAAACAATAGTGTGGATGTTTCAGAAGATGAAATTTATTTTTTAACAGATCATGTCTCTAATTTGGAAGCACAAATTATGGCTCTTGAAATTGAAAAAGATGAACTTTTGAAGCTGATGGAAATTGATGCTAAGTTGAAAGGTAAATAAGTGAAAATGAACTTTCTTTAGAAGAGAAACTGAAGGAAGATGAATTGAAGTTGAATGTAGCCTTAGAATGGAATGTTGTGATGGAGAAGTGTTTGTTAAAGGTCAAGGAGGACCTGGACAAGTCCTTGAAATGGACTACTTCTTCAAAACTATTGGGAGACATGTCCAGTAGCAGGGGTCATGAAAAGAGAGTTCTAGGATATGTTAACAAGATTGATCCCTGATAATTCATTTTATCAGCATTGTCGTGGAAATGGTCATCTGAAGGGCAATAGTGAAGTTTTCAAAAGAACTTTAAAAAGGTAGAAGTCTGATTACTTAGGAAAAAAATATGAATGAGAGAGCAAGGCCCAAGTCAAAACTGAGTAACAGATCCCTGCCTAGTTGGACCAGGAAATTTGTAATTAGGCCTCTATCTTATTACTAGGAAGTCAGACTAAAGTAGGTTCCCAAAACTAATAAGTGATCCTTTGCAGGAACAGTCAAGAGGAAGTCGTCAAAGCTGGTTTATGGACAATTGTTTCTTATGGCACATGACTGGAAGGAATAAAAACTTCCTCTCTTTGAAAGAAGTTGAGGGTGGTAGTTTTCATTTGGTGATGCTAAGAAAGGATACATCATGGGTATAGGAAATATAGGTAAGTGTTTTGAGAAAGCTATTGAAGATGTATACTATTTTGAAGGATTTAAATATAGTCTTCTTAGTATTTCTCAAATCCATGACAAAGGTAATGAGGTAAAGTTCCTATCAGACAAGTGCACAACTACAAACTTGTCTACTAAGGAAGTGATCCTCACAGCAAAAAGATGTTGCAATATGTATGTAGCAAATCTTAGAACTACCAAGGAAGATAATCTCACATGCCTCAAGGTCCAAGATGATTCAAGTGACTTGTGGCATAGAAGACTTGGTCATGTCAGCCCTTCTCTACTGAACAAGTTAGCTTCCAAGGACCTAATTTATGCTCTGCGCATGATGAATTTCAGCAATTCTAAAGTGTGTGCTGGATATGCTAAAGGAAAGAAGTCAAGAAACTCCTTCAAATCTAAAAATAAAGTAAGTACCACTAGACTCGTGGAGCTTATTCTTGTTGAACTTTATGGTCCTGTGAAGGTTCAAAGTCGCGGTGGGAAGAGATACATTTTGGTGGTGCTGGATGACTTCTCAAGATATACTTGGGTAAGGTTCCTGAGATCAAAGGATAAAGCTGTTGAGTTGTTGATCAATATCATCAAATAGTTTCATAATCAATTTGGAACAAGAGTTGCAGGGATCTGGTCTGATCATGATACTGAGTTTGAAAATTCAAGGCTGGATGGTTTTTATGCAGAGGAAGGAATCCATCATAATTTTTCAACTCCTAGAATTCCACAGTAGAATAGAGTTGTGGAGAGGAAAAATAGAACACTAGTAGAAATTGGAAGGACCATGCTAATTGAATCTGGACTGGTAAAGAATATTTTGGTTGTGCTTTCAACACTGCCTGTTATGTAACAAATAGGTGTCTAATCAGGTCTCTTAAGAGGAAGACCCACTATGAGCTCTTATTTGGTAGGAAACCCAATATTAGTCACCTGAGGGCTTTTGGGTGAAAATGCTTTGTACTTATAATTTGCAAGGAGGAAGTTGGGAAATTTGATCCAAAAAGTGATGAGGGTGTTTTTGTTGGATGCTCTACCAACATCAAGGCTTATAGAGTATTCAACAAAAGAACTCTCTTTATTGAAGAAGGTGTACATGTAATCTTTGATGAATCTAGTGATATGAAAAGCCTCTATGATAGATAGGATTTGGGCCTAGATGAGCTACTCCAACTTCAAAAGGACATCTTGATTAACAACCCTTTAACTAATGTTGCTATACAAAATGATAGTAGAACTGATGATGGTGATGTTAATGGAGAATCTTCGGATGGACCAGGTGCTTCCTCAAGAGACCCTGAGGTAGATGGTGCTGACCATGATTCAATACTGGACATTGCTCAACAAGAAGGAGATGATTCTAAAACTACAAGGAGTCAGGATCAGTCTATAGTAAGGACATCCAAATGGAAACATCAATCATCCCATCCTATGGATAATGTAGTCTCTCATTTGGACTCTGGGATCAAAACCCTATCCAAGACAAGAAACTTGATGTCTTGTGATGCTTTTCTGTCCTCCGTTGAATCCAAAAATGTCAAAGAAGTGCCCAAGGATATAGATTGGTAAATTCTATGCAGGAAGAATTGCTTTGATTTTAGATGAGCAAAGTGTGGCATCTTATTCCTAGAACCTCAAACAAAACTTTAATAGGGACCAAATAGGTTTTTCAGGAACAAGCTGGATGAAAATGATACAATCATAGGAAATAAGTCTAGACTAGTGGTGCAAGGTTTCAATCAGGAAGAAGGCATTGACTATGATGAGACCTTTACTCCAGTTGCTAGAATGGAGGCTATTAGAATATTAATTTCCTTTGCCACATAGATGGAGTTTAAATTGTTCCAAATGGATGTAAAGAGTGCCTTCTTAAATGGGTACCTAAAAGAAGAGGTCTTCGTAAAGAAACCACCTAGTTTTGAAAATGTTGAGCTTCCTGATCACGTCATCATACTTGATAAGGCACTATATGGGCTGAAACAGGCTCCAAGGGCCTGCTATGAAAGGTTGTCTGGAGTTCTACTCAATCATGGATACAGAAGAGATAAAATTGATAACACATTGTTTCTGAAGGCCAGAGGGAAGAATCTACTAATTGTGTAAGTGTATGTTGATGATATCATCTTTGGTGCCACCACAAACTCACTATGTCAAGAATTTGGGGACCTGATGCGCAGTGAGTTTGAAATGAGTATGATGGGTGAGCTTAGCTTCTTTCTTGGGCTATAAATCAAACAAACTCCCAGTGGTACCTTCATCAGTAAAAAAAATGTACATCAGGGACCTGCTAAAGAAGTATCAACTGATGGATGCAAAGCCAATCGATACTTCTGTGGATGCAAGTTCTAAGCTAGATATGAATCTGGTAGCATGTAAATGCTACAATGTATAGAGGGATTATTGGATCACTATTGTATTAGACTGCCATAAGACCTAACATAGTCTTCAATATTAGTATGTGTTCTAGGTTCCAATCCTGTCCAAAGGAATCACATTTGAAGGTTGCAAAAAGGATACTTAGATATCTCAAAGGTTCTAAATTCTTAGCCCTGTACTACCTTGCTGGAAATTGTTTTGACCTTGTAGGATACGTTGATGTCGATTTTCCAATACCTAGTTGACCGTAAAAGTACTTCTGGTCTGGCTGACTTTATGGGTTCTACACTGATCTCCTAGGGGACAAAGAAGCAAAACTCAGTTGCATTATCCATCACTGAGGATAAATACATAGCTGCTGCAACTTGTTGTTCATAATTGTGGTAGATCAAACAGCAACTTGAAGATTTTGGAGTACTATCAGACAAAATTACCCTGATATGTGATAATACTAGTGCTTTAAACATGGCTAAAAATATTGTCCACCATAACAAAGCACATTGATGTGCGACAACATTTTCTTACGGACCAGGTCTAGAAAGGGAACATATGCATGAAGGTTTGCAATACGGAGAATTAGATTGCAGATATTTTTATTAAGCCTCTTTACAGGGACCAGTTTGAATAGAATAGGCTAAGATTGGGGATGATCAAGCAGAAGTACTCAGTGTCTCCATGATTGTGAACTTCCACAACGATTTTGGCTAGACTGCTAAGGCAGGAGAAATTATTCACAATAAGTTAAATACCTACATGTATATTGCAGGTTTGCAGAAATTGACATTTTCATAGAAATTTAAGATCTGAACTTAAAGAGTTTCACTCAGGGGTCTGCTAATCAGGGACCTGATTTCCTACCAGGTTATTATTCTTTTCATAGCCTTTATAGCATTAGTCCGACAGCTCAACACCTGTCTTGTAGGTTTAGGTTTTCTGAATCAATGTCATTCTGTACCGATACTCGAAACATCTCAAACAATCGGGGACCGGATGCCTCTTTTCCCTCATTATGGAATGGACTTTTATCTGCTATTTTGATTTCATCTGTTTCCCAAAAGTCAGAATAGTCTTTCTTCTTCTTTGTCCATTTTCTCATGTTTTCCTATGTCCTTGCTTAGATTTCAAACATGTATGAAAGTTCTCCTTAATATTCTTCACAAATGGGAAATGAAAACATGTCACCGCCTTCCCTTAACATTAACACTACCCATCCACTCAGATTCACACTCCAAGAAGTCCTAAAGAGTTGCACCCTCTATCTCAGAACCTTTCACCTTCCTCACCAACTCTTCTGTCTCCTTCTAAGACTGTACTCTTGTGTTTTGTGTCACCAAGGCCAGCACCTGGTTTCTCCTCTAAAGGACCACCACAGAGTGTTGAGGCCCTGAACTCTATGGAGGATCTGTGACATTCCTCTCAACCATGTCTCACCTCTTCATCAATATTTGAAAAGCACTTTGAAAGGTACATGATAGTGGACAAAAACCTGGAGTCCAACATTCTCACAGTTTGGAAATTCAGGAAGATGGGGATTTTGTGATGTCTGTAAGGGACGTTTCTTTTAGGGTAGATGAAGAAATCTTAGGGACTATTCTGAAGGTTCAGCGGCAAGGGGCAAACACTATAATTGACAAGTCCCCTTCTAGAAACTTCTTGTAATTAGCTAGGAAAGTTCAAAATTTTAATACCTCAGTTGTTGCAATGAAGTTTCTGAAGGGGCAGTATCAGTTATATTTTGAGTTTGTTAACAAGGTCTTTTTTCCAAGAACTAAAAAGAGGACCATTGCCACAATGATTGATTTGTACAGTATGGAGGTCTTTAACACTCTAGAGGACATCAACATACACGCTCTGATAATGGAGCATATCAAAAAAAGTGCTAACTATGAGGGAAGATAGGCTTGGATTTACTTATGGGTGCCTACTCAATCACGTGTTTGAATACTATGAACTCAGGCTGGGAAGGGGAGTGGCTGGAACAATCAAACAAGCTTTGTCTCACACTACTTTTGCAAAGTGTGAGTGTAGTGAGATAAAGGTAGGGATAAAAAAGTCTGTGATGTAGGATCTGTTGGATCAGAAGGAGGATTTAAAGGGATAAGTAGAGGTGCTAACAACTTCCTAAGAAAGCAAGGATGGTAAGATGGTTTTTCTGAAGCCTAACCTAGCCCAAGGCACTATTGAGGGACTAGGTTCTGCAGAATTGCTCGGGTTAAAGAAAGAGAATGCCAAGTAGGCCCTTGAGACCAAGTCCCTTATTCAGCATCTTCTTCAAGTGCACCAAGACTCCAATGCACGCATGACCTTCCTTATACAGTCATTTTCCCCTAAGCCCTCTACTTCCTAGGCTGTCCAGTTTGTGTCTGTTTCCCCTTTGTTCTTCTGCTCTTCTTCTAGTTCATTTTTGTTGTAGCCTGCTCCTGGATATTTTATGTTGTGTTATCTTTTTGCTATGACCAGAACGTTTATCTGAAATGAAATGATTTCTTGTATTGATTCTCTTATCTAGTTCCTGTTCTATAACTTCCATGTTGTTTCTCAATTTATACGATCTCATGTACCTGGTATTTCTTCATTGTCATTATTTTCTCAGTGTACTGTTTAGTTTTTAATGATGCCAAAAGGGGGAAGATTACATTCGGGGGGAACAAGTACAATTGGGAATAAGGGGGAAGAAGAATACCATCAGGGGGAACAATTTAAGGTATTCATACTTTAAGGGGGAACTGGGGATCATAGTTTTTCATCATCAAAATGGGGAAAATGTTAAGTGCATGATTGACTTTTGGATGATTAACAAACTGACTCGAGGACCAATAGACTATCGGATCACTATGTGGTGCTGGAATGGGATACATTTATTGCTAAAGCTGCTATGGTTGGTGAGATGTCAATATCATCTGTACTGAAGGACCAGCGGTCCATGTACTACATCAATTACATTATAAAAGGAGCTTTTCCAAGGAATAAAATATTTTTTTGGAAAATATCACAACTAAATATTCTTGTTGCTCCAAAAGCTCTCTCTTGGTTCCTAGTGTGAAGATACAATTGCAGTGTGCAAGGGACCTGATAGAAGGATTCTATAGTTTTATAGTTTATTAGTTGTTGTGTTGGTTTGGAAACTGTAAGATCACTCCTAGTCTATAAAGGAATGTGGTCATTGTTTTTCATTACTGATTTAAGAGTTGGATACTTATTAGTTGTGTGCGGTCTTAAGGTGTCGTTATAGTGTAGTCTAAATTCATCAGGTGGTGAGAGTGTAGACTAGTTGGTGTTGTTGTTCATTGCTTTTAACTAGGTTGCAAGTAGGAATAGTGCGGAGGTGAGGGAAATAAACTGTGTGTTGTATTTCTTTACTTTGCTCATTTATTAGTGGATTTGGGTTTTGAGAAAACCTGTCTGGATAAGTCGTGGTTGTTCCTTCCTTGAGCAAGGAGTCTTTCTAAATTAAATCTTACATGTCTGTTTCTTGTTTTTTACCTTTTTCTAGCTTCTGCTTATAGTGTTCCGAGGGACCAGATCCCGTATTGTGGTAGACGTGTACTTACTCTACAGGGAACTTGACAAAAAGCCATTCCTTGCTGCCGCAAGAATAATTTATCGCTCAGAAGAAGCAGCAGAGAGAACATCAGAGGTACTTTCTTTGTGGGAGATTGACCTGTGGAATCCATACTGGCATCTATTGAAAGGGTCAAATCGCTGAGGTATGTGCTTTTTTTAACTAATATTACACATTTCATTTTTTAATTTTTACACATGCTATTGGTCCTTAATTTTTCTTTCTCAGGAAATAATTAATGAAAATAATTAGAAATTGAAGAAACTAAAGCCCAAATATAGTGATGAAGTATATTAAGCTGTGGTACCTACGATAAACGAGTTGAATGAGCATAACCTCAGTGGCAGGTATCAGTAGCTCAGTTGTGGAATAATAAGGAAAAAAGAAATGCATCATTGAATGAAGGAGTAGAATTCACATTGAAATAATGCAAGTCATATAGGAAGAAAAAAATTAAGCATTTGACTGAACTTTGAGGGGAAGGAAGTAGGAGAATTGATCATCATTGCATGATTAATTCTAGTAGGCCAGCTTAACTATTATTAGCAATCCTCAGTCTGCACTAGTTTTATTATACCATCCATTTTGCTGTAAATTTAGTTGAGATAGTTTGTTTTTTATTTGTTACTTTCATTCATCACTAGATACATAGAGGCTTTTAAGTATTGAGTGGATTTTGGTCACAAACATGCAACAACTAGAAATATATAGAAACTTTGTAATTTCCGGTCATTCTATTTATCCACAAACCATATCTATCCATTTTGCTATCTCACTCTCTTCTATTGATTTTTCTGGAATATTGCCTGATTCATCATGATTTATACAACAATTCTTTATTTCTCTTTATTGGATTTAATTTCATATGAAACAGAGAATAGGGGTAAGTCAGCGTACACATCACTTTTTTCAAATTTCATATTGTGGGATTATATCAGGCATGATAGTAGAGATAGGATTAGAAATGAAATAGTCGAGATAAGATAAGAGCAGCTTCGATGGAGAACAAGATGAGGAAAGAAAGATTGATATTGTTCGAAAAGAGATGTTCAGATACCCCAACATATAAGCATAAAAATATTCACTATGGATGATTTCAAGCAAGATAAGAGTAGACAAAAAGTCAAAAGATGTATTAAAAGATGCATTAAACAAGCTCTATTTAAATTAAAGACAAGTCATATGAAAAGATACAAGTTAAAGAGGATAAATTATATATAATTATTTAGAAAGTCAATATAATGTCTCAAATTATTACATATCTCTTTCACCATTGAAAATGGAGTTTAAGTTAGAAAGAATGTAATTACAGTGTAGAAAGAAATCGAGCACTCATTCTATGGGGGCAAAATGGGACCTAGGATCTTCTACATTATAACATAAATCCATATCACAATACTAATAATAAATTCATAATAACCATAACCAATAGGTAACCATAATTATAATCTCTAAATACAACATATGACATATATCCGTTTAAGTGTCTACAAGATGTCCAATAATGCCTCAAGTCATTGAATAGCACGGGGACCAAGATATTTCCCAAGCTCGCACTCAAAGTAAAAAACATAAGCAAAATAAATATAAGGTAGATGGATGGTGGCCTGTGCTTGCTGAAAAAGTTCAAAAAGAATTGTAAATGCTCTAAGGGTAGTCTGATTGGCCATCTTCATTTTCTTTCCCCAACATTTTAAACTCATCCTGGTCCTTGCCAATCCTCTGAGTAGCCTGCATTATCTTCTCCTTTGGCATATTAAACTACCCTTCGAGCTCTTTTTGCAATGTTTTCAAACAGTAAATTAGCAGCAATATTGCTTCTCTTCTCTCATTTTTAGAGAAATATTTCCCCAGAGACTCAGCATATGAGATACCAGCATTATAATATGTCACTGAGAAGAAATAACTATGTTGTCTTGGCCTTTATGCCTAGGCTCGATGGCTAACAAATTCCTTTTTACATTATCTTGCATAAGTGTGTCAGACTCTCAGATATCGGTGCAACGAATTAGGAAGAGCATGAACTATCAGTACTTTTTTTTCCTAAAGGTTTATTGCTTTCAACCAAAGTATTTACTTTAGAGTGAGAACTCTCATTTGTTGCACATAAGAATCCGATAAGTTCAGCATCTTGGTCCAAAACCAAATTTCTCCATGCAAGGTGATGTTTGCGTTTATGTTCCTACCCCTATAGCCTCTGCAGTTATTGTCAAACTGGTATGTCTTTCACCTATATAAATCCTTCTAGGAATTTTGGGCCTTTTGACTAGCCCTTGTTTGTCTTCTAATATTGTTGCTTTTAATTTATCCTTTGTTTGGAAGAGATGCGAAACTTCCTTTTCCTTCTATAGCTTGAGGAACATGTGAATTTTTAGACTCAGGTTCTTGAGAGGCTGCACTAGAAACAGAAACTTTGGACTAAAAGGTTTAAGGAATTGGGGTAGAAGGTTTTGACGGTTGTTGTTTATCCAGGTTTGGTTGGGTATTCTCAGAAGCCTTCGTCTTTGGTTGTGAAAGTTTCAAACCACAAAAGTTATCGCCTGAACTTGATTGACTATATAACAGAGCAAGATTTTTTCCTTCCATTGTACATATATGTACTAGGTTCATTTCCGGAAGAAACAGGCATTACATTACTTCTGCAACTGTTAAAGCTGGCTTGACCTCCCTCAGCACACATACTATATAGAGTAATATGTAATCAACCAAGCTAGGTAAATGTGCAAATACAAGATGACTAGAAGTATCAAAAAACGTTTCTCTACTCAGTAAAGCCAAAGCACCATTAACAATATTTGTGACAATATATTTGTTGTCATTATAACTCGTTCAGCAATTCCCACACTGTATCCACACTCAGAAATCCTTTTGACTACACTAGGGAAAGTAAAATATTCTTCTCATCATTAATTTCTGTTCTTCTTATTTACAAAATAAATTACCATACTTAGTTTGTATGTCAATATAGACAACATATATCTTCACAAGAATAACATAACCAGTGAAATTCCACAAGTGGGGTCTGAGGAGGGTAGAATATACACAGATTCTCTAGAGGCTTGCCTAAGCTTTGCTGCTGAGGAATTTGTTTGATATCAAACTTTTGTCTAATCTAGTAGGAAATTTGGAAGTTATCGTCACACAACCTGTTACATTAAGTTAAAATGTGTCTATTTCTTGATGTTTTCTTCATTTCCTGTGATTCCTTTATTTGTTTCCTATGAAAATTTAGTATTTGTTCATAAAATCATGTTGATCAAATTCTATGGTATACTTTCCTGGCGGATTATTTTCAATATATGATCTGTTTATATGGATTTGTAGATATAAAGTTATAAGTGCATTTATTTACCCTTTTTCTTTTGTTTCTCACCCAGTGTCCGGTGCCCACATTGTAGCACGATTATATTCGAATTCGTGCTGCGTAGGGCCCTATTTGGGTGAAATCACTGCCTACCAAGAATTTTTCCATTCCCATGCCTCGAACTTGAAACCTCTGGTTAAGAGAGGAGCATCCCCATCCACTGGACCACATCCTTTGGTGGTTATTTACCTTTATTGTGCTGCTAGGTAACCTTGGTCCTAATTTATGAGAAGGAAAGCAGTTTTAGCATATTTATATTATACTTTTCTGTAGATTCATCATCTTATTAAGTAACCTAATCAGACTGAAAGATGTTGGATTTTGAAAGAGAGATGTGATCATATAGCCATATTACTCTGTACTTTTTAGTTGAAATAAGATATGTCTTGAAGAGTTCAAATAGTGGGGTCATGATTTTATTTATTTGACTTTTTGGTGCAATGACTATTGGAGAGAAATGTTCTTTGTACTTGCTTCTAGTTACTAAGTGAGTATGAATTGGAAATATTGTTTTCTCTATGTTATGTAATTCATGTTGTCTATTTTTCATTTATGTGAGAGAGGTTAAGTGTCAATCGAAAATTCATCTCAGTGTGCATAGTTTACTCTTTCATACTCAAAGAGATGATCCAATCAAGTGAAGCAGAAAAGACCAAACATGGATTCACCTACTCAATGTCTTTTGGATGCTGACTGCATAGTGCTCAGTGTGATCAAAGATAAAAGAAATCTCGTTATCATCATGATTGTTAGTAGAATTCCATATTACATGAGTCGGCAAAATAGTTAGCAGTATTAGCTTTTTCGTTTCAATGAAACACTTTATTGAATTACTTTAAAATATGTTTAAGATGTCAGTAAGACATCATTGCATCAGTTACCATAAAGCATGGGAAGGAAAAATCCTATTTGTACATGAAATAGAGAATTTTAGCCTGAGTATGAGCTAATACATTCCACGTTCGAGAGAATATGTATAATCTTGATTTCTTCAAAAGACTTTATCAATCACTAGATATCCTCGCAAATAGTTTCATCTTCCTGAAGCATTTTGTATAGTTATATATGGATATTTGTACACTTCCTCAAGTGTTTTGTATATTTCCTCAAGCACCAAAAACATAGGATTTTGAGTGTTTTGCACTTACAAAAAGCTTTAAAAAATTTTGACCATTCATTATTTGAAACCAACATCTTGAATAATTTTGTTCACCCAAGTATTAAATGTTCTTTATTCACATGACTCAAACCTAATACCACTAATTCCTACTTTCCCTTGGTGCACTTGCCAAACAAAATTATTTTGTTGTTGCATTCTATTTACTTACTTCAAAGTTTCCTAACCTTGTCTTCAAGCATGCAATGTCAATAATAGAGCAAGCACTCATTAAATTCATTTTCATTTTCTCAAAACGGGTCCATTTATCATTTTATGTCTTAATACTAGAGCAATTACTTATTTGTAAGAATAAAATTATCTCCATAGGCGAAAGAATAGTTCGATCTTGATTGTATACTAGCAAGAGGTGGAACATCTTTTGATGTAATATATGGACAACGATGATATGATCTCACTTAGAACCATTTTTTATTTGAAAATAAGTGATTTTGTTTGTAAATAAGTCAAATTTAGTAGGAAATATTTATCATGTTATAACTACTAACTACTAGTATTAATCCATTCACATTGGTTTTTCATTTGTCCTGGGTGGATGAAACTAAGGATTACAAGTTCATTTGAACTTAACAACTTCAATCCGGACGTTGTATATATGTTAATGAAAGTATAGCAAAGGCAATATCTTTATCAAATGAGTTCAATATCTACAATATATATCAACAACAATAACAATAATAAATAATAACAATATACCCATTGGAATCTCACAAGTGGAGTTTGGGAAGGGTAGAATGTACACAGACCTTACCCTACCACACATAGGTAGAGAGGTCGTTTCTTGGTAACCCTTGTATCTCGGTAGCTATTTTTAAAATGCAACCAACAATAGTGTCCCACATATTGTTCACATCTTCTCCACTACTCCATGCCTCTAAACTACTCACCTTTTCTTTCATCTCTCGTGAAAGGGAAAGGAGTCAGGCCTCTCCATCTAATCCTCGGTTGGGCATTATCACCTTCTTCTTCTTTTCTCACTTACTCTCTAAATCCATCACTAGAAGCCTATGTTGAGTGAAAATATTTTCAGTCGGAATAACTTTGCAATTCTTACAAAGGCTTCTATCGCCCTTCCGGAGAAGTAATCAATCTGAGTCTTAGCTATCATACTACAAAAGGTAATCAACTGATTTTTCCTCTTTGGAAAACATGAGTTAGCTATAACTAACTCAAAGACTTCGGAAAATTCAAGACAGATGTCCTACCTCCATTCCAAAACCAAAGCCTCTATGAACATCTTCAAACCTGCAAGTGGTTGCCCCAATATGCCCAGTAAGGTCTCACCCAATGAAGATTTTTTCTATCTTTGGTATTCCTATCACAAACTCATACAAATCTTTCTAAAAGAGATTTTTGACTTCCTCTTCTAGACCCACTTGTGGCGCATAGGCACTATTTACATTCACTACATGCCTAACCTCAACCACATATTTCCTGACGTCCTCATCTACTAGGATACCTACACCATTTCTATCCCTAGAACTACCCGAGTACAATAAATTAAACCCATCTATGCCTCGAGCATTGATTTAATCTATCTGGTTTCTTGAACACAAGCTATATTAATATGTTTCCCCTTAAGACACTTCACTAGCTCCATGGATTTCCCTATAAGTGATCCTACATTCCACGACCGTACTCTTAACTTAAATAAGACTGTGCCCCCTTTACCACTCCTACCCCTTACCTCCAATCTTAACCTATGACATGACCCTAATCCACCATTAGATCTTGATTCCACTAAATTAAGAACTAATAACTCACTAAACTACAAAGATCAAGAAGACACAGTATAGAGAAAACTATACAACCCTACACTATAAAAAATGAAATATTAGGTATACCACTAGTCAAACAATTAGGTACAAATCCAGACAGATAAATGAGTAAAGGCAGCACAATATGATATGTAAGCTCACAAAATACAATAAATGGTAAATATAAATTTATGGTAAATCAAAGGATATATGGTAAAAGTCAATACAACAAGCAGGAAACCATATCACAAATATGTAAAGGGCAAGAAATATAAGCAAGTAAAATATACAATTTCTTAAAATAGGAGATAACAAAATAGTGAGAAAGAAATAAATAAATAAAGAAAGAAAGAAAGAAAGAAAGAAAGAAAGAAGACGATTGGCAAAAATTGGGGTTTCTGTTTTGAATGCTACCAGAAAACAAAAAAGGAGAGAACAACGTCCGCCGGTAAAAGAGATCAAAGGAGTAAATTCGGTGGCTAAAGATTTATTCGAAGTGTCTACTTTGTTGAAATGTAACTATAGTGGAGAATCAATTCGAGAGAATGGAGATTGATACATTTGGCAAAGTGAGTGTTAGTGGAGATCAGCGACGGAGAGCGAAGAAATAATTCTTCTAATCTTAGAAATTCCTAGGGTTGCCGGAGACAGAATAGTACTCCTATGTCTTGGTTTCTTGAGTTTTTGAAATCTCAAATAGAACGTACCCAAAATTAGTCAGTCAAAAAACAATAGATGCCACTGATGGAGACAACTATAAACTCCAGTCAATTTTAGCTATGTACGTATGTATCAGTAATTGAGGGTAGGGTCATCAACATCTACATATATATGAAAAGAAAATTTTCTAAACCTTGTCCTAATTTATATAATAAGATTGTGGTTTTTCGAAAAATGGAGTTTGAATTAATTAGCATACAATATACTAATACAACAACAATAACTTACCAGTGGAACCTCACAAGTGGGGTCTGGGGAGATAGATGTACGCAGACCTTACCACTTCCTCATAGAGATAGAGAGGTTGTTTCTTGGGAACCCTCGTCTTAAATAACCATAAGCAGAATAAACTAGATATGGGAAAACAAAATAAAAGGAATGGGAACAGAAAGATAGACTAATTAGGAAAACGACATGATAGTATGCAAATACGATAAAATTAACATATCAAGATAGAAAATGACAACACAAGATATAAAAACAATGTAAATATGCTAAAAGTAAACAAATATAGGACTAATAATGACAACATACGATCTAAAGACATCACTACTCCTACTAACCTACTATATCACAAAGATATTTATTGACCTACCCCTACTAACCTATTGGCCCACTACTCTAGTACACAATCTCCATTCTTTTCTATCAGAGGCATTGTCCTCAGTAAGATGAAATTTTGCCATATCTTATTTGATCACCTCCCCCCAATACTTCTTACGTATACATTGGCCCTTCTGCATATCCCCAAAATCTGATCTTGCACACCTCCTAACAGAAGCATCGATACTCTTTCTCTGCACAGGTCAAAACCAACGTAGTCTCACTTCCCTCATCTTATCAGCCATAGGGGATACCTCTAGCTTCTTCTAAATGATCTCATTCTTAATCATATCACTCCTAGTATGTCCACATATCTATCTCCACCCTTATATCCACAACCTGCATCTTCTGAACATGTGAATTTTTAATTAGCCAATACTCTACCCTATATAATAAAGATGGTCTAACCACCATTCTGTAAAACTTTCCTCTAAGATTAGGTGGTATCTTTTTATCACAAAATACTCTTAAGGCAAGCCTCCATTTCGCCCATGCTGTCCTAATACGATGTGTATCCAAGATACTTAAAGATTTCTCTCTTAGGAATAGGTTGAGTGGCAAGCTTTACTTTTATATCTGCTTCATCTCAAGCAATGCTGAATTTACACTCCAAGTATTCTGTTATGATTCTGCTTAATTTAAACCCTTTGGATTCCAAAGTATCTCTCTAAACCTCCATTCTATCATTAGCTTTCAGTCTGAGTCTATTCAATCAGTACTATGTCATCTCCAAATAGCATACACCAAGGCACTTCCTCCTGGATATACCGTGTCAGCTCATCCATTATTAAAGAAAAAAGAAAAGGGCTCAGCACAAATCTTTGATGGAGTCCCATTTAAATAGGAAAGTGCTCTAAGTATCCTCCTACCATTCTTACCTGAGTTCTGGCTCTATTGTACATATTCTTTATCACTTTAATATACACTATTGGACACCTTTTTCCTCTAAGCATCTCCATAAAACATCCCTTGGAACCTTTTCATAGGCCTTCTCTAGATCAATGAATACCATATTAAGGTCCTTTTTTCTTTCCTTATATTTCTCCACAAATCTCTGAAAAAGATGTATTTCTTCAGTCATTGATCATCCCGTCATGAATCCAAACTGATTTTCTAAAATAGACACTCCTTTATCACCCTCATCTCCACCATTCTCTCCCGTACCTTCATAGTGTGGCTTAACAACTTGATACCCTTGTAATTGTTACAATTTTGAATATCACCCTTGTTCTTGTACAATGAGACTATTATACTCCTCCATTAATTAGGCATCTTAGCAGTCTTCATAATAGCATTGAATAGTCTAGTCAACCACTCTATACCAACCTTGACCATGTTCTTCAAAATTCTATACGAATCTGATCGGGTCTGATGGACCTCCCACTCTTCATCCTATTAATAGCATATCTAACCTCCTCAACTCTTAACCGCCTACAAATAACAAAAATCTAGCCTTTCAGAGTGTGCCTACTCACCCAACTCAATATCTCTATCTCCTTTTTCATTTAATAGTTTATGAAAGTAAGCTTGCCACCTTACCTTAATGGACGTATCATCCACCAACACCTCACCCTTTTCATCCTTGATGCACTTCACTTGGTCCAAGTCATGAGCTTTCATTTCTCTCTAATTAACAAGCCTATACAATCTCTTGTCACGCCTTTATCACTTAACTCCACAAATAATCGCTCAAAGGCTGATACATTAGCACTCGTCACTACTATCTTTGCTTCTGTCTTTTCTATCTTATAGAACTCCTAAAGCCTTCACTTTTCATCCTCATCCCCACACTCCACCCACATCAAATAAGCAGTCTTCTTAGCTTTCACTTTGCCTTGGACTTCGTCATTCCACCACGAATCGCCTTGACGTCCACCAAAGGTCCCTCTCGAAGTCCACAGTACTTCGGTAGCTACTTTTCTAATGCAAATAGTAGTCCTATCCCACATATTGTTCGCATTCTTCCACTATCTAAGCCCCTAAACTACTCATCTTTTCTTCCACCTCTCCTGAAAGGGCAGGAGTCAGACTTCCCCATCTAATCCTCTGTAGAACATTAAAGGTCTTATTCTTTTCTTTCTCAATCTATAAATCCATCACTAGAAGCCTATGTTGAGTGAAAATATTTTCACTCAGAATAACCTCGAAATCCTTACAAAGACTTCTAACATCCTTTCGGAGAAGTAAATAATCTATATGAGTCATAGCTATCGTACTACAAAAGGTAATCAAGTGATTTTCCCTCGTTGGAAAACATAAGTTAGCAAAAACTAACTCAAAGACTTTGGCAAAATCTAGGAGAGACATCCCATCTCCATTCCTCTCTCCAAAACTAATCCTTCATGCACATCTTCAAACCCACTAGTGATCGCCCCGATATGCCCATTAAAGTCACACCCAATAAAGATTTTTTCTGTCTCAAGTATGCCTCTCACAACCCCATCCAAATCTTCCTAAAAGAGCTTTTTGACTTCCTCATCTAGGCCTACATGTGGCGCATAGGTCCTAATTGCATTCATTACATGCCTACCAATCATGAGTTTGATAGACATCATCCTATTATTAAATCTCCTAATCTCTACCATATATTCCCTAAGATTCTCGTCTACTAAGACTTATACACTATTTCTATCCCTAAAACCACCCTAGTACCATAGCTTAAATCCATCTATGTCCTGAGCTTTGGTACCTACTCATCTAGTCTCCTAAACACACGTTATACTAATATGTTTCCTCTTAAGACACTTCAGTAACTCTATAGACTTCTCTATAAGTGATCATATATTCCTCGACGTTATCCTTAACTTAAATAAGCTCGTACCCCTCTTACCACCCTTACCCTGGACATCCGACCCCAACCGATGGTGTGACCCTAGTCCACCATTAGATCTTGACGCCACTAAACTAAGGAATAATAATATGCTAAGCTACAGAGAAGCAGGAAAAAGAACTATGCACTCCAAAAAATAGAACAAGGAAATATCCAGTATGCTACTTACTAATCTCAATTTGATAAACAAATGTAACAGCAATATGTAACAAACAGAACAAGTAAGCCAGCAAAATGTAATAGATTGCTAAGCCAAAGTTTGCAAATTGTAACAAACAGAACAAGTAAAACAACAATATGCAGCAAATTGCTAAGCCAAAGTTAGGCATACCAATTAAAATCCAAGGAAGTAACATTTAAATTTAAATTCTTCCTGTAGCACAAATTTTTCTCTAAGACGACACCAACAAGAACAAAAATAAAAACAACTTACTACTGAAATCTCACAAATTGATTTGAAGGAAATAAAATGACACAACACAAATAGCAAAAGCAAACAATGTACAAGGAAAACATGTAACAGCAAGAAAGGAAACACAAACAAATATGTAACTGCAAAAAATAAAATGCAAGTAAAAGGATAAAATAAAATAAGATAAAAATTACAAGGGATTTGAAAGATATCACCTAGTATTCTGGTCAAAAAAGTTTCCTGAACGGTGCTGGAATTTGGATGCATCACCGAAAATGGACTATCTCGCTGAACCCGAGGTGCTTAGCTGAAGAAGGTCCGGAAGTTTCCAAAATCTTGAACTGGGAATCACACAAAGAATGGAGAGCCTCAAAACCCTAGATCGACAGATCTGGATGGATTTACAAATCTTTTTTTTTTCAGGGCTTCTCCGGCAGTGGAGATAAATGAAAGTGAAGGGGTTCTGCCAGAGGTAAGAAGGAGAAAAGATAAGGGGTCATCTGGCAGTGTGGATTCACCGAAATAGAAGGTAGGCAGTGGTGTGGTTCTGGGAAATATAGGATGACTGGCCGAGAAAGGAGAATGTTCTTACAAAATTTCAAGGAGAGAGAAAAATTACGAGGAGAGAGAAAATTTCCATATTATGTTTTCTTGATTCAAAATTTGTAATTCAACGAATTTTAGAAAATAAATGTCCTCAATATATTTTATTATTTTTTTCCTATTCCCTGTTATCTCACATTATCATATTTATGGTATGTTGTTGAAAACATGTATAATTTTACAACAGAATGTAGTAGCAATATCTTTTATGGAATCCATTTATAATTTTACTTATAAAATCCTATATTTATGCTTACTATATTTTACAGAAAAGAGTTGTATTATATTTGTCCTTATACGTTTTTAGTGCACCTCTTTTTCGATTTTTCCTCAGCTTGATCTTTAATGGGTTCCTTTCTTTCCTCTTTTCTAAGTTGATTTTGGGTTTCTTGCTTGACTTGTTCAAATGGTGGTTATGTATTGTTTCATGATGAATAGAATCATATCACATTTGTATTGTATTCTATTATTTTGATAAATATAATGTTTGGATAGATTGTATCATTTTTTGTCTTTACATAATGCCATATATAAATAATTTGAAAGATAAACCATCAAATCAAACAGTGTATTTAAACTAATACCAATAGTTGCAACACAATAACAGAGGTAATAACCATCCAAACAAGGTCACACACTGTAAATGTGAATGTCATTAGGTACTATAGGTTTTGAATAAAGTCTAAGTATTTATTTGTTTGTTGAGGAAAAAGGCAGAAAATGCAATCATACGTGCATCCAATTACTGAATTCCATGTGATTTTGAATGAAGTCCAAATTTTCATTTGGTTTTGGACATGAGACTAAACTCATGAAATTCTTTTGGTGCAAAAAAGAAGATCTCTCACTCTAAAGTAAATACATTAGTTAAAAGTAATACAACTTCACGAAGAGTAAGTTTTGATAATGTGTTCTTCCTCATCCAGTACACCTGCAACTTACACCTCTAGTGTGCCACCATGCAAGTCTAGCAAAAAGGTCAGAGAAAACATAACAACTTCTGTTGTGGTGCCAAATTATTATGCTAGTATCCCATATGATGAGACTCTAGGGAAAAATGTCCCTCAAAATAAAAAAGGTGAAGCTATATTGTTGCTAATTCCCATTTAGAAAGACATTCTAGAAAGAGCTCCAAGGGTGATTTGATTGGGCAAATGAGAAGGTAATACCAATTACTCGGAGGTTTTACAAGGACCAGGCTGAGCTTAAATTATTGAGGCAAGAAAAAGAAGATGCTAAAAATGTTCACAAGGAAATGCAGGTGCTGAAAAAAACACCAAAAGAGGATTTTGGATACAGAGTAAGCATTGGTAAATACTAATTACACAATTAAGATAACTAATTCTGGTCCCTATGGTTTGGAGGAGAATAATGTTTATAATGACCCTCAGGGCCATTTCTATAATTTTTTTGTTATTACGTTGATTGACATATGTGTATAGTGACCTTGGGACTATAGAGGTAATTATAGGTCGAGTTATTCGAGAGTTAGGTAGGTTTTTGAGTTAACCAGAAAGTTATACTAGTAAAATAAATTTTTGGGTAAAGTCCTAGTAAACAGCCTTGGAATGGATGATTCCATTAGCTCTGAGATGGTCGAATCAGGCTAGGAGCATATCCAGTGCAATTATATCATGGATTACAATTTGTCCACCAGAATTAGTTAATAGTTAACCCAAAATCAATGCTCTCGACAATTATGCCTCGAACAAGAATTTTGATAGTGTGATTGCCTCCAGAACGTTGATTTTGATCTAGGGTGACTCTTCGTTTGATACCGGGGACATCTGAATGTTATTTGACCCTCCAAGGGCTTTCCATTAAAAGTTACATATAAGGAAGTGGGACCCTTATCATAATTTAGGAAGCTCTATTGAATATTTCGACTATATCATTGGATCTAGAATGTCAAAATTCATATGGTTGCATTGTTCGTTTGCGAAAATCGGAGTCCTAATGAGCCCAAACCGAAGAAAAAGGGATTGAAGGGTAATGACAAGGGGGATGACGTGGCCAACAGTTGTGCTTCCACGTGGCATGACCTGCCACCATCACAAGGCAGTGACCTGGAAACAGTACATCTACGCATATATATATATATATGTGTGTGTGTGTGTGTGCATTTGTGTGTGTGTGTGTGTGTGTGAATGTGTGTGTATACATGTTTGAGGAAATTATACACATATTTCCTCCAACTTTGGACCGCGATTTTGAGCTCATTTTTATTTGATTTGGGTGATTCAAAAGGCTACATGACTCAGAGTTTTTTTGTAAGAAATGTCATGATGAAGTTAGATTCAAGATTTGACACATAGTTTGAGGGAAATCTCTACTTTTTCATTGATGATATATCGAGAATGAATGAAAACTTTACATTGCAATATCTCGGTCATTTCTCAATGGAATTAAGTGAAATTTGTATCTAAATTATTCTATATTCTAAGAGGAACGCTGTGATATTCTGGGTGTTTTCTTGTTTTTTTTAATTATTGAGAATTTTGACCGAGACGTTTTTAAAAGAATGTTTTCCAAAAAAGTTTTTTACTTTGTTTTTGGCTTTTTCTCGATCTTATCGGGTCCGTTTTGGGTTAAATTTCTGATTATGGACTCAGCGTGATGTGGGGATTATTTTTGGGGATTGGTTCAACATTTCAAATGTAGGGCCCAATTTTCCCCATTTTAGTTGTAATTAATGTAATTTTACCCATTTTTTGAGATTTTACAGTCAAATCAACCGTTTCTTCTGACTTATGTTCTGATAGTCGAGCAATATCAAGAGGCAATTTAAAGGGAAGAAGTTAGGGTGGATTAACTCAGAGCAAGCGTCGTCAGATGCCAGGCAAGCTACGCTTTCTCTAAATCCTAGACTGAGCTGAAATATCTGCATATTTGAGTTGGAATGTCTGGAAGTGTACCATTGTAGCTTGAGTTATGGAGTATATGTTGTATATGGCTGGATGCAATTTGTGTGCTGTATATATATATATATATATATATATATATAACATTATGGGTCGGTAGTTGTTGTATTGAGGGTTGTGCTAGCTATAGTTGTTATATTATCTTAGTTCTTATATTTTATGACTATGAAAGGGCCTGAAGGGGGTTGGCTGGAGCTATGAACATGTGACAGGTATGTACACTGAGCTTCTGTCATGACCCAAGCCTAGGGACTAGATGTGACACGGCAAATAGGAACCCAAAGGGACCCCAAACAAGCCTCTTAGCATATCATTTACATATCCTTGGTTACGGAAGCAATTAAATAATAATAAGAGCATAGAAATAAGGATAAAGGGAGTAAGAGAAATCTTCAATAGCATAGATCATCGAAAGAGTCAAGCAATTAAATAATAATAAGAGCATGGAATAATTTACATAACTTGTCCAACAACACCTCTAACATAGATTCGGCGGGGGCCAAGACAACTTTCCGAGCTCACCCTTCTGATATCAAAGTTCAACATAAGGAAATAGCAAAAGTAAGTATGCAAAGCTTGTGTCCCCGAACTTGAGGACTCCCTAATAGCTATTCTTCAAGATGACCAACTAGCCACATGGATGATGATCGTGAGGGGCACCGGTTCCTACATGGTAACATTATGTAGGCATAGAATATATGTTAGTATGTTTGAATGTTTTAAGTATATAGGACGTAATGCAACAAGAGATAGGCAACATAATCAAAATGCATATATATAAACAAAAGATAGTATATTTGCAACATGGCATGCATAATCAAAATTTGAAGTAAAACATGCTTAAATAAAACATAATACATATGTACGAAGAGACCATCATTATAGATCAAGAAACTAGAACTTGAAATCCAAGGCATACCACCCACTTGGGAAGTGATTGAGGAATCTACCACTCAATTGGTAGATGGGCATACCACCCCTTATCAAAATGATTGAGAAATCTACTCCTCAATTGGTAGATGGGAATACCACCCTCCATCAAAGTGATTGAGGAATCTACTCCTCAATTGGTAGATGGGCATACCACCCCCCATCAAAGTGGTGAAGGTATATACCCCTCAACATGGTAGATGGGCATGGGCATACCACCCCCCATCAAAGTGGTTGAGATATATCACCCCCTCAACTAGTTGTGGTCATCTTGCAACACTGTAGATACTTTTCATGAAATCATCACATACCAGTATTCCTTTCATCATTATATAGTCACTTGACTCGTAAGCCATGCAATAGATTATCAATAACTCAAGAACCCTTAACCGGATATTTTATCAAACACTTGGTGGGTGTGTAATGCTAGTCCAAAATCATGCAATTCAAGAGTGAAATCATGTGAGAAAACTTAATGTAAATCACATCACCAACACTTGGTAACACCCTCATGCAATATACATTGAAAAACTTCATCAAATCTCGTAATAGATCATCGATTCATAGCTCCAAACATTCTTAAACAATCATATTTTATGAAACCACAATATAGTTTATATTCAAATTTCATAATAGATGATACACATGGATAATCAACTTGAAAACATGCATTTTACTTGAAAAATAAGGTTGGGCACCATGGGTGAGAGGATCCAATGGTTAAAACCCACATAAATCAAATTTGGGGATTTCTTTGATGAAGATTTGAATTGGAACTTGAAGCTTGAATGGAATTTCTTGAATCCGGAATGAGTTTGGGACACTTGAATTTGGGTGGAATATTTGTCTAAGTATTAGAGAGGGTTTTGGTAAATGTCTGGAATGATATGAGGTTGAAAAATGACTAAGTATAAATATTTTTACACATAAAAAGACTTAGGCCGAAATTGAAAAAATTGGTAACAAAATGTACTACTCCACGATGGCTCCGTGTCACGAAGCAAACGCGAAGGCCCACTGAAAATGAAATTTTTGACGAAATGAAATTTTGGTATGGGTCCTCTAAAATTTGGGGTTATACCCACTTTCTACTTAATTTTGCCTCCTGATTATGAATATGAATTTAGATTTTTGATATCACACACAAATTTTGAGATATAAAGAAATTACTAATATGGACATTTTCGAGGCACCTTTTCGGGCACTTTTTGGGGCATTTCAATATCACTCCCTTAGGAATATTCACCCCCGAATGTCAAAGAAGCATATATAAGAAGACTAATCATGAAGCAATCAGACCCAACAAGAATACAATGATGCACTTAAACACCATTTTTCAAAAATCTCACCATTTTTAGGCACCTTTTTGGGCACTTTTTGGGGCATTTTAGCTTCACTCTTGCTTGTATATGTGTGATATAAGGCTACTAGAATATACTTGCTATTGAGGTTTCCTTATGATTACATACTACCATGTTCACTGAATCTAGTATCTATATCTGGTTTGTATGTATATGTATGATGTGGTTGCAGTTATCTTTATCTTTTCTAAGTACTTCTAGTAGAATTTTCTGATCAAACATGATTATATGTCGCCTTATAGTTTATATGATCTTGTATATTGTTTTTACCTGTTGTGTGCTTATACCACTAGTTAGTGAATAGAGAGACACACTATGTTCTGGAGATGGGTATAGTGCACCCCTAAGGGAGCCTCATATTCTATGATACGAGAGGTGTTACTACTGAGCCACTAGCAAATTAGAGATAGGAATGCGACCTTGGTAACTAGGTTTGAGCTATATCATATGCGCTTCCTGGGTTATAGGTGATGAAATACTAGCTATATGGGTTAGTCCTGGGAACTAGCATCTTGTTTAAGGAAGGGCACATTATCAGTGGGTAGGCACATGGTTCCCTTGGGCGAAATCCTTGATAGCAGCTAGGCTTTGATATGATTTTGGGTAGGTGACATATTTTTGTTTATCTAGCCTTTTGGTCCATAGCTTAGGTTATACCAACGTTGCTTTATGAGTTGTTTTACACAGAGAAGGGGCCTGGGAAGGGCCGAATATGGGTTGGTGCCCCGAGAAGGCATATGTTCTGACTTGACTCGTACCTGTATGATTGTGAATAACCTTTTTCCACTGAGATATGATAACCAGGAGACCGTGCATTGATTATATATCGTACTGTGACTTAACTCTGGTGTAGATATGATTTGGCTTGGTTTGAGTATCCTGGACATTTATGATTTGTCATAACTGTCTATGTTTACTCTAGGCACTTGTGATTGACAAGGTTATGGTATACTTGGCCTTGGTGAGGTATGATTCTACAGTGATCTGTGACATATATACTTTGGTGTATTACTGAGAGTTATTGTGTGTTGGCTTGTTTCATCTAATGCTGGATATATATTGTATTTGAGAAAGGTAGTGATTGGGATTATGTGGGTTGGGTTGAGACTGTAGGATACCACTTGGAGCATTTGTTTTTTTTTTTGGATTTGATACTATGAAGCATTCGGACGTACTGTTTTCTACCTAAGATTATAGGAGGCATCTGGGATGACCTATGTTCTTATGATTTGACTAGCCGATGTGTCAATGGTGTTCTTGCATTATGGCTACTACTATTACTCCAATATTATACTTATAGAGATGATGAATATGATAAGTCTTGGTATGAGCCCAAGCAATGTGTATAAAACCCCTTTGGGTTTCATACCAGATAAAGACATATTATATCGGATGAAGGGCACCATGGGTCGAAACTTTCTATCTAGGATGGGGTAGGTCATGTAGCACTTATGGTTATATGGGGCACTAAGATATCATACATTGCATTTACATGCATTGCCATCACCAGCATATTGTTTGTTGCTTAGTCCCCCAGTCGTATAGGATGTCGATTAGGGATCTGCTTACTCATAGTACAGCCAGAGGTGTAGGATGTCGGTAGGCTATTGTTTGCCCATACCTGCTTTTATCTATGTTATTTTTTTGTGTAGTAACTTATTCATTCATAGGTTGAGTATGTATCCTTTTATGCTAGGTTGGTTGTCTCTAAGTTCTCAGTTGTTATTTGACCCTTGGTGTTTCTGGTCACTTGTTCCCTTGTTGAGTAACTTCTCTAGCCTTTCCTTCTTGCTAGAATATGGTATACCTAGTTCCCCAAGGCATGTTTCCTCCCTTCTCTTTATCATCTCATGTACATGATTAGGTGTTATCTTGGCTATTATACATTATTTGTGTTTTATACTTACCTTGTTTTCATGTTGTTTATACTTGCTTTATCTATGGAGCTCCGTCAGCCTATGCCTATAGAGTACCACTTGTTTTCTGCTCTTACTACACTTCTGCCCCTACGGATTATAGCGTGAATCCCCGCTTATTGGCTTCCTTTCATACAGAGCAGGCTGAGGATTTCAGTGATCATGGTGAGCTCCTTGCATCTAGAGTTGTCGATTTCCATCTTATTGTATTTGGACTCATCTTTATTTAATCCTCAGAGATAGTTTGTACTGTTATTTGAAGAATTCTTGTACTCTCATTTTATGTATTAGAAGCTTAAATACTAATCAATGTCAGGTCTTGTGGTGGGTTTTGGTATGTTATTTTCTTCGGTATATTGTATCTCTTATCCTTATTATGGTAGCTTGATCTTATTATGGTTGTCATTCACTAGATAACCCGTTGTCTATGGTTTCAGGCTATGGAATAGGCTTTCCTACAAGTAGTTAGGGTAGGTGCCATCACAACTTGAGAAATCTAATCATGACAGGATGGGTGCTAATTGTGCTAACATGCACCTATAGTTTTCTTATAACTATTCCATTTCAGTGGACTACTCATCTATCTAGTTGACTTGAAGTGAGAAAATTGAAAAGGAGTACAGCAATACAATTCACTCTCTCTTTTCACTTTCATCTATCATTGAGGGGAATATTTTCTCATTCGAGTTTGTGCTTTATTTTCTTTATTTCCTTTTACATGTATCCATTTGTATAAAATTAAGTTTTTAAAATGGAAGGAAGCAAAACAAAGTAAAATAAAAACCAAACACGTACGTCATGTTGAATTGTTGCTAAAACTATCTTATACGTTGTTTAACAATATCTACAATCACTCCTAAGGAAACAATGCCAACATACCCTATGAATCATGGGATTTAGGGCGGATCCACATGTAGTCCGCCAGGTGCTCAAGTACCCACTAACGTAGTACCAGACATTATATATTTATGTCAAAGTAAGACAAATTGGTATAAATTTAACATAGAGCACCCACTAAACAAATGATCTAATTGGTCTAATGGTTCAAGAAGGGTGCTTAATTTTTTAATTTTTTAAATTTTTGTGTTGGTGGGTCTAAGTTCAAATCTTACTCTCCACACTTTTCTTTGCTATTTTTTTTATTTTTCCTTATTTATGATTGCTCCTTTACTATTTTTCCTAAAAAAGAGGATATACAAATAAATACTTTTTCTTTATTCTTTATTCTTTATTCAAGATAATACATATTATTCTCTTCATTTCTGATAATTATCATGTTTCACTTTGCAAAAATTAATTTATGATTTTCAAAATTAAATTTATATAAGAATAACTTAATATTATAAAATTAAAATTTTGTTGTTCAAAAATTATACCAAATGTACTATAATTTATAATTTTTCTATATCAATATGATAAAGAAATATATCTTTAAATATTATTCAAGATTAATATCATTTACCTCTAGAAAAAGGAAACTATGACAAGTAAAAAGGAATATGGTGAATAGTTGTTCATATTGATTGTTTTTACTACTTCAAATATGATTGTCTTTTTATGACAGGTAATTTGTGCACTTATGCTGTATAATTGTTAGCTAGGTGACGGCGGAGCTTCATAGGCCCAAGAAATTCATTTGGACTCTCTTCGTCGAAAAATATATTATTTATACATGAAATTATATTTTGGATATATATAATAGATGTTGACACCCTTTGCTTCTTTTGTATTAACCTTTTATGTTTTGACCCCCTTAATAAAAATTTTAATTCCGCTATTGTTAAGCTAAGAGACCACTCACAACTTTAAAATCCTAGATCCGCCAATTGGAAAGTCCAAAATTTCCATTTAATCGGCGTACTCCTATGTAGCTAACTTCTAAGTACATATATTTTCTACAAAATTCTAGGTAATTACTCAACAATAAGTTGTACATTATATTTAATCAAAACTACAAAGCGAGAAAAGTGTACACCAAAAGTTTGTGCATTTCATGTCCGAAAGATCTTTGTTTAAAGTAATCCATTTCGTCGAAGATAAATCAAAACACCCTTCACATCTCTCACATAGCAGAATTGCTAGCAACAAAGACCGGAAAGATATACAAAGTGAAACCTTATTTGGCGTTGTGTGTTCTCAAGGCGTTGCAGTTTAACAAATTATATAATCAAACAATTCATATACTAATATTAATATAACTAGAATTAGAACCTGATCAAATAGGGTAATTATCTTTTCTGTTTCATTGTAGTTAGTATAAGACCATTTGAGCTCCAATGATAATAATGTTTGGTCTTTGTGAAGATTTGGCATCAATGCCACTTCTCCATCTGTAGATCTAAAATTTTCATTACTCCATTCCTATTAACAATGGACGATTTGAGTTTAATCAGATCAGCAATTGATTTCAGATCAATCAACATTCTTCAGTTAAAAAAATTATCAAAATCACAAATTGGTATTCAATCATTGGTTAATCTTTTTTACGTTGAGCGGATTCAATAGGATTTCAAGAGATTTATTTTTTGAGTTGTCAAATCTTGTACTCAATTACAACAACTCATTAGTGGAATTCGATAAGTGGGGAGGGTAAAACAGAAAAAAGAGTGACAAGCAAAAGTAATAATTTATTTTTGAAATGATGGATAAACAAAAGATAGAGGGAGTATTTTGTATTAATAACTTCAAGTAATCTATTGTGATATTTTAAAAAAATAATTGTTTTAAACGTTCAATTTTTCAAAAGTAGATTGAGACGGAGCTAGTAGTTGTAAAGTCTTTGCACTCATAAACTAGCCATAATTTGTATGAGTATTTGTCTAATTCCTTGCATACGCGGAGAATTATTGTTTGTCTAGCTAAGAAATAAGACTAACGTTTATATTTATTTCCAGAAAAAAAGTTACTTCAAGTTGATCTTCGATAGTGACAATGATTGTGTCTGAACTTGTCTTAAAGGGCAAATGACCATGTTTAGAATGCATAGAGAATTCAATTGGTTTCAATGGGAGAAACAGATTCAATGCATATTTAATTGAATCTTCTTGTGTTGCATTGTGGAGTGGAAGCCAGGTTTGGTCTACGTTACTTGATTGATTTTTAGTGCATCTGTGTATGAACATTTTCACTTCTTCCGATTCAATTTTCTTCCAACATTGCTCACTGTCGCTCAATCTGATTATTTCATCTACTTCTTTTGTTGTTGCCTTTAGTTTGTTTAATACCTCTTTCAACTTTTGCCTGCATTATAAAGTAAAATTATCACTGCAGGGCCCATACCTATTTAATAAGAAAAAGAAACGTGAGTTGCAGAACTATCAAAAATATTGTTGATGCAAATGTTGAAAATCAAAATTTAGTAGTTGGCAACCAAATGTCTTCACATTACAAAATGTTGAAAATATGGTATGTCATCAATGACGTATGCATATTTTTCTTTCTCTATAAGTTGAGAGCTGCTAACTCATTTGAAATTACACCATGGAGGGATGATAGAAAAATATTAGATAGTACTTTTTGTGAGGTATATCATAGATTATTAAAAAAAATAGTCTATAAGAAAAAATAGAGTGTAAGCAATATTTTAGTAAGGTGAAAAATCAAAAGAGTGTTATTTTTTTGTGTATATAGAAGTCACTTTGAATATTATACACGTAACTGCACGATGTAAAATGTCTTAATATAGTAATATTAGTTAGTCCTCTTGGTCTGTGGTTTTCCTTTATTTCAAGGGTTTTCACGTAAAAACTTTTGATATCATTATTTTGACCATATATATTTTGTGTTTGTCTTTTTTTTTTCCTAAAAAACTGGTATGAAATCTTTCATTTACAGAAGCTACTTAAAAAAAATGCTGGAAACAAACACAAGTACAATGGACACATTGAATGGAATTGATTATGCTATTTGAAAAAAATGAAAGATATGCTCTATGTTAAGAACTTTCATCAAGCAAACTTTACCACTGTAAAGCCTGAAATAAAATAGATGAATAGTGAAATCTATTACATCGATAGGTTTGTGGATTTATTAGACAATTGGTTGATGATAATGTGTTGAACTATATCTCTGGGAAAATACATGCTCGAATCCTTTGGGAGCATTTTGAAAGTTTATATCCTCCAAAGACTAGGAACACTAAAATGTTCTTAATAAAGAAAATTTGAGTTTAAAACATTTTGATAGTTCTCCGATGACAGATCATCTAAATAATTTTCAGGGGACAATGAACTAGTTATCTGCTATGGACATTAAATTTGATGAAAAAGCCAATACTTTCTTTTACTCGGTTCCCTACTAGACTCTTGGAAAAAATTTAGAACTTCATTATTAAATTCTGGAGCAGATGGTGTGATCTCTATAGATTTCTCTAAAAGCAGTGTCTTGAATAAAGAGATGAGAAGAAAATTTTCAGCTTCTTCTTCGTCAAATGTCCTGGTGATTGCATTAGGGAAAGAAATAAGAATTATGGTTCTCATAATAGAGAACATAACATAAGTAAATCTAGAGGTAGACTTGAGGACATTGTGTGTAACACCTCTTAATTTCCTCCTATCTAATTTGGATGAGTGTGTGCAGAGGATTGCTAAGAAAATTTGATGAAAAGATGCAGAAGCAAGCTACGAGAGGACTTCACGAGTTGTAGAGGGGTTTACGACTCTTAGACTAGGTTTCGTATTGGATTCCAGTGTTTCAGTTTTCAGGATCACCATATCTATGAAACGAGTTTACAACTTGTACAGAGCACTACGACTCGTAAGATGAGGTTTCATACAAAGTTTCAGTGTTTCATATTTCAAGGCCCTTGAAATCATGAGGGGTCAGTTACGACCCGTATAGTGGAAAACGACTTATAATCTAGGGTCTTGTATCAACTTTCAGAGATCCAACATTTTCAGACTCCTTGCCTATGAGTAGCAGTTACGACTCGTAAAAGGTAAGCTTTCTCGACAGCTTTACTGAAGGGCATTTTGGTCCATTCTAAGATTTTACCTTATTAAACCCTATTTTTTTACCTTGTTGAAAGCCTTGAAAATAAGACCTAAGCTCATTCATCACTCATTCCATTTTGAGGGATTCCTTGAGAGCAAAAAGGAGAAGAGGAAGAAGCTAGAGTTTGCTATCCAAGAGCAAAGATCGGTTGAGGATCGATTATTTTTCAATTATCAGGTATGTAAGAGGTCGGGGTCAGGGGTTAGGGATTGGAGTGGTGAGCGAAACTCGGGGTTATTCAAGTTAAGGGTCGGGTCGTGGAATATGGGTTCCCTTACAGGGAAATCCATAGAGCTAGCAAAGTCTCTTAAGAGGAGACATATTAATATAGCGTGTGTTCAGGAGACCAGGTGGGTAGGCACCAAGGCTCGGGATGTGGATGGGTTTAAGCTGTGGTACTCGGGTGGTTCTAGGGATAGAAATGGTGTGGGCATGTCGGTAGATGAGTAGCTAAGGGATTATGTGGTTGAGGTTAGGAGGGTTAATGATAGGATGATGTATATCAAAATCGTGGTTGGTAGACATGTGGTGAATATAGTCAGTGCTTACGCGCCCCAAGTAGGCTTGATGAGGAAGTCAAAAGGCGCTTTTGGGAGGATCTGGTTGAGGTGGTGAGAGGCATTTCGGTGACAAAAACTTTTCATTGGGGGTGACTTTAATGGGCATATCGGGGCAACTACTGGCGGGTTTGATGATGTTCATGGAGGCTTTGGTTTTGGAGAGAGGAATGGGAGTCAGACGTCTCTCTTGAAGTTTGCCAAAGCCTTTGAGTTAGTGATTGCTAACTCGTGTTTCCCAAAGAGGGAAAACCACTTGATTACCTTTCGTAGTATGGTAGCTAAGACTCAGATCGACTACCTACTTCTCCGAAAAGGCGATAGAAGCTTATGTAAGAATTGCAAGGTTATTCCGAGTGAGAATGTTTCCACTCAGCATAGGCTTTTAGTGATGGATGTGGAGATCAAGAGAGCAAAGAAGAAGAAGGTTATGTATGCCCAACCTAGGATTAGATGGGGAGGCCTTACTCCTACCCTTTCCTGCGAGATGGATGAAAAGTTGAGAAATTTAGAGGTGTGGAGTAGTGAAGGTACTGTAAACAGTATGTAGGACATGACTGCTAATTACATTAGAAAGGTAGCTACCGAGGTACTACGGGTTTCAAGAGGGATCTGTGGTAGACGTCAAGGCGATTGGTGGTGGAATGATGAAGTCCAAAGTAAAGTGAAAGATAAGAAGGTCGCTTACACAGAGTGGTTAGAGTGTAGGGATGAAGATGAAAAAAAAAAGCTTAAGGCTATTTATAAGACGGCCAAGTCAGAAGCAAAGATGGCGGTGATGAATGCTAAGTCAGCAGCATTTGAGCGTCTTTATGACGAGTTAAGTGATAAAGGCGGGGAAAAGAGATTGTATAGGCTCGCTAAAGTAAGAGAAAAGAAAGCTCGCGACTTGGA